>QRFJ01002880.1:135286-382327 GCA_006176705.1 Cocos nucifera
ACATCATATGACAGAGACTAGGGTTTGACGAGTTCACCTTAACCCTAATCTGATCGGGGCTCAAGATAGAAGAACTTAGTCACACAGGTAGTTGCACCAAGAGGTTCGCATTCAGCTCTGATGGGTTGCCACCATATACTACTAGGTATCACTAGTGGATTTTGGAAGCAATTAGAATGATTTAGATGATCGATCATTCTAGCTGATCGATTCAGAAGAGTTCTGATCCATCGAAAGGAGTTTCGATGATGTCGATGATAGAGATCATGATATATCTCATTACCATACAGAACTGAACCTAACTGGAGAACATAAATAAGGATTTGAATCTGGTGATCATCAATTGAACTAATCCAGTTCAATTGATCTGAATGAGATTCAATTAGGTTGAAGAAAATTGTGCTAGCACTCGATTGAACCTAACGTTCTTCTTTTACTATCATAAATAGTTGTCCTTACTGAGCCAAAGAAGTTTGTGCTCATTCAGAAGCCTTCACTTGGTCTGACTGAAGCTTGTTCAGATCAAAAAAGGGTTATCTTATTTTGTAAGATAATACCTACCATTTTTAGTCACCTGCCATTTCTCATCCTTTGACTTTGGTCAAAAGTTAATCTTTGACTGGTCAAATATTGACCATTGATACTTTGACTTCTGTCCACGTGTCATGCACCTATTGGAGAGCTAGCGGAGGCCTATCCTCCTATCAGAACCTGGTAAGGAGGAGGGCGCATGCCACCCTTGGTGTGTGCCCAAGTTGGAGGCGCCAAGGAGTCCCTGTTGGACAGGGACTCCATCTCCTTTTTGGATTTCGATTAGAGTTCTCCTAAGAACCAAGTTTGACTGGTCTTAGGCACCATCTAAGGAGGAATTCAAGGGACTCTATTCCCACCAATCAGATTTAGATCTGATTTCATAAAGGGTTATGATTGGTTGGGAAGAAGAGGAGTTGGATCACAGATAGTCTATAAATTAGACCCTGCGCCCAACTCAAATGATGATGGAAAAGGAAATTGAGATTTTCACGCCCCAAGGTTGCCTCTCCTCTCCTCCTCCATACCAAAACATCTTCTCACTCTTCTCTCCACGTCCAAAAGTATTTTGGGTTCTTGGTTGGTGCAATCCAGATGAGAGAAAGGCGACTAAAAGCTAGAAGGCTGCGCTGCTGCAAAGGACAATTGCTGATCTTCGAAAAAAGTTTTGAAGATCCTCAAGATCAGATCTAGATCTATTTTTTAGAGATATGATAGAGAAGAAAAGGATCTCTAGATCCAATTCGAGTGGATATCGATAGAGGCCAGGCACTTGCATGGCTAGATCCAGAACCTTCCGTTGCTTACAGGATCATCAATGGATAATAGGATTATCCTACATCAATGTAAATTAAATTTGATTTAATTTATTTAAATTTTATTTTTATTATTAGAATAATAAGGATCAGATCTGAAACATCCCAAATCTGATTAGGATCAAAGAAAAAATTTTTTGAAATATATCTCTTGATCTGATCAGATCTGAATGAATCTGATCCGAAAAATCAGAATTTTCCTTCACCAAGTTGGAGCCAATCTGCACTGCATGCTCCGCATTCCCATCATTTAAAGGTACAGAAATGAGATCCTCCATAGGCTCACCCCGCTCCTCGATGAGGTCATCGCGGACATCCAGCCCATCAATAGAAAGGGTCAGACTGTTCTTCCTTATGTAGGGTAATTGAGTAACAGTGCCTTGCTAGAGCTTGATCTCCTCTGACCTCTTCGATCCCATGACTTATCGAAAACTTCATCTTCAAATAATAAATTGATACCACTGCCCGAAGTGCATTTAGACCAGGTCGGCCGAGAATAGCATTATAGGCGGATGGAGTCCTTAGACTAAAAAATCAACCTATGCCTTAGCTAGTTTCAGATGTTGCCCTGTAGTCACGACCAAAGTTATTATGTCCTCAATTGGTACGGCATTGTCAGTAAAGCCTATCAATGGAGAGTTCATAGGCCCTAAGTAGTTACTGAGTAAGAATATTTTCGAGAAAGCATCATAAAATAATACGTCGATCGAGCTTTCATTATCTACCAAAATGCAGCGTACATCATAGTCGGCAATGTTTAAAGAGATCACAACCGCATCATTATGGAGAAACTGGACCCCCTGAGCATCTGCCTCAGTGAAGGTTATGGGTTCTTCAGTCCTCCGTCTCTCACTGATCCCTCTGATCCGCTGGCCTCTCCTTGCTAAAGTCCCCTCGAGATTGTGTTGATGATGCTGAGAGGTGATCGATCTCCTTGTTGATCCTCCCTCTTGGTGGCTCAGGCTGCGGCAATGCCCTTGACCGATCTTCCCACCCTTCAGATCGTCACCATAGGAATTGGCCTAGTCTACCTTGCCTGATGAGCTCCTCGATCTCATCCTAGAGTTGGATACACTCCTCAATATTGTGACTGTGATCATGATGATAAAGGCAGAACTTGTTAGGATTGCGCTTGTTGAGATGAGAGTGCATCCTTTTCGATCTCGATAGTTGCTCCCTAATTTTCATCAGTACTTGAATTTTTGGAGCATTAAGAGGGACGTAGTTGTAAAATTTTCGTTGGGGAGAACCCCACCACACCCTTCTGTCCAGGCTTTCCTACCTTCGAGCCTGGGGAGGAGTTCGGGCTCGCTTGCGCTCAAAGGAAGTTTGAGAGTGTGGCCGAGCTTCACTCAACTTTTTTTCCTCGACGGGTCTGTCCGGCTCATCGATTCACCGCTTACCAAAGACTTCATTATCCTTGGCCTTGAAGGCCTCTTCAACTCGGGCGTAACCTTCAGCCCGAGCTAGCATATTAATGAAGTTTTTGGGGTACTTCTTTTTCAGGGAGAATAGCAAATCATTCTTCTGAAGACCGCCCTTGAGTGCGGCCATAGCGACGAATTGGTCCAGATTCTGGACCTCCAATGCAGCAGCATTAAATCGGATGATATAAGCCTGGATGGATTCCTCCTTCTTCTGCTTGATGGTCATCAGAGAATCCAAACCTCGGTGCGTACGTCAGCTATTGACGAAGTAAGCTGCGAACTGATTGCTCATCTGATCAAAGAAAAAGATGGTATCTGACTTAAGTACCGAGTACCAGTTTCTGATAGCTCTCTTGAGGATAGATGGAAAAGCCCGACATAAAATAATGTCTGGCGCACCATGGAGCAACATCATTATCCAAAAGGCCTTCAAATGGTTGATCGCATCGGTGGTCCCATCGTAACTCTCAAATTGCGGAAGCTTGAAGTTCGATGGGATGGGTTCCTGCATAATCCTCTGAAAAAAAGGAGGGTCCATGTAAATATCATTACCATGCGAAAAGGGGGTGTGGCGGAGCTCTTCGATTTGTCGGTTCATTTCTAGGAGCCTTTGATCCAGGAGATCTTCACGATCATTGATCTTCAGGATTTTTTGGTAGAACGGGTGTGAAGCTTCCCCCTGGATCGAGTCGTGGTTCGAGCAGGGGCCCTCTATCCTCTGCTTCCTCTTTCCAAAGATCAGAGGCCAGGTAGATCAAGTTGGCCATTTTCAGATCAGACCATGGGGCTCCGAAGAAGCCTACTTTGGTCGAACTGGTGCTGGGGCCTACCGATGTATGGCCTGCATTATCTTTGTGAGACCATGGATTTGCTGGACCAGTAGGTTGAACTGCTCCACATCCACCATAGCTATAGGCGGAGCTTGAGTTGCCGGGGTTGAAGTAGGGGTAGATAGGTTTGGATGGGATCTGGCTGTAGAGATCGTCGATCATCAGGTCAAAGCTCTCTTGAGAGGTATTTTTTTTCAAGAAAGAACTCTAGAAAGAAAGAAGAGAGATCTCTAGAGAGGGAGGAGAGAGATTGTTGCGGGGCACTCTTTTAAGAATAAAAGAACCTCAAGAACAGAGGGTCCTTCTTCTAGCGCCAATTCTATTGGTGAAGAATCTGGTTGACGCCGAATCGAGTTGGAGTTGAGAAAGATGAGGTCACCGTCGGTGATCTGCAAAATAAAGTCCCATCTAGAATCGATGGTGGTGGCTCCGATAGGATCCTCCGATGATCAAATCAGCTCTTTTGAGCAATAGAAATAGAGTGCTCAGAAAAGAGTTAAACAGAGTTTAGAGGGAGAGAGGAGGGCTTAGAGAAAATATATCTAGAGGGTCCCTTTTTATAGGCGGAGCTTGTAGCGAATTGATGGTGACAGTTGTAATTGTCTGATAGCTGGCCGCTCGAGGTCTAGCAGAGTTAGTCATGGAGGGAGGCACCGCCTATAGCACCGCCTGCAGCAGATTGATGGTGATAGCTATCGCCGCCCGATAGCAGATCACTATCACCTGCAATGGACTGATAGTGACGGCCATAGTCGTCCGATACTGAGCCGCTTGGGGCTACATGGAGGGGTGAAGAGCTTTGATGTATATCAATTTTAGAGGAGTTTGAACTTTCAAAGAAAATACGGTTAGAGAGGATTATCCGGGAGGAACGCTAGCAGAAGAAGAAGTCTAAAAAGAGTTTGGCTCCTGTAGAGATTTGACTGAAGGAGAGATATGGAAGGAGTTCAGCTCCTATAGAAGTCCGACTGAAGGAGAAGCTTAGAAGGAGTTCGGCTCCTATGAAAATTCGATTGAAGGAGAGATGCAGAAAGAGTTCGGCTCCTATAGAAGTCCGACTGAAAGAGGAGCTCGGAAGAAGTTTGGCTCCTGTAGGGATTCGACTGAAGAAGAAATTCGGAAGGAGTTTGGCTCTTGTAAAAGTTTAACTAAAGGAGGAGCCCGGAAGGAGTTCGATTTTTGTAGGGATTCGACTGAAGAAGAAATTCGGAAGGAATTCGGCTCCCATAGAAGTCCGATAGAAGGAGAAATTCGAAGGAAGTTTTGCTCCCGTAGAAGCCCGACTGAAGAAGGAGTTCGACTCCTATGAAAATCCGACTGAAGGAGAGATGCGGAAGGAGTTCAGTTCCTATAGAAGTCCGACTGAAGGAGGATCCCGGAAGGAGTTCGGCTCTTATAAGGATTCGACTGAAGGAGAAATTCGGAGGAGTTCGGCTCCTATAGAAGTCCGACTGAAGGAGGAGCCCAGAAGGAGTTCGGCTCCTATAGGGATTCGACTGAATGAGAAATCTGGAAGGAGTTCGGCTCCCGTAGAAGTTCGATTGAAGGAGAAATTTGGAGGAAGTTCGACTCCCGTAGAAGCCCAACTGAAGGTGGAGATCCGGAGGGAGTTCGACTCCTATAGAAGTCCGACTGAAAGAAGAATTTGGAAGGAGTTCGGAAGGAGTTCGGCTGTTGGAAAAGTTTGGCTGGGGCTTTCGGTCGTTGGAGGAGTTCGGCCACTGAATGAGTTCGATCGTTAGAAGAAAATTTTTGATTGAAACTCTTCCGTGATTACCAGCTGCATTAGGCTAAGTCTCAGACTAAACTTCGGTGAGAATGTAATTTATCTCTAATAGTGGTAATATCAATAATATTGCATCATTATATTTGGAGGATGATACATGATAACATAGTTTTTTAAATTATCGATATTTATCTCAAAAAATCTATAATATGCAAAATGAGGAAGAAAATTCTATTTTAAGTATGGATGATATTAATGGTAGGATTGGATGGTATTTGTTTAGTTTGATTAAACATTATATCGATAAACTATTTAGTTTTAACAGGCTCACATAGTCTCTCTCTCTCTCTCTCTCTCTCTTCAAAAAAATAAAAAATAAAAAATAGAAAAAGCTCGAAACCCCAGTCTTCTTCTCCTCCGACCTCCCTCGAAACTCTAACCTCTCGAATCTCCCAATGACCCCGTAACCCTCCTCTTCCACCCCCTCTCGGAACCCCTCGACCCTCCCCTCTCAGGCTCTCGAATCCCGAACACCACCGACGCCGCGACCTCGGAGCATCTCCGTCGACCTCCAACGACGTATCCCCTCTCTCACCCTCCTTTCTTTACTTTTTGCTCTCGGTTCTCTCTCTTCTTTATATTTAAGAAAGAACTTTCGGGAGGATGGACAGGGCGTTGTGGAGATGGATTTTGGGTTTCCGTGGTCGGGATTTGGCGGATGGTTGGACTCGAGATCTGGTTTGCGGCTCGAGTCGTTTGCTTATGTGAAGCTTGAAGAGAGGGTTTTGGTTACTCGGGGTCTTGAGATGAGTTCTGCAGCATGAAGGAGGATGGAGAGAAGAAATCAGCCTCCTTTGGTGATTTTTCGGCCTTTCTTTCTATGCTTTGACTCTCTCTCTCTCTCTCTCTCTCTTTGAATTTAAAAGCTTTGGCCAACCTGCTTATTAAAGTGGCATTTGATCCTCTTTGTTTACCTGTGAAGAAGCATTGGTATGATATCCTGTTCGTTCTTAATTTATATTCTTTGTCGTGTTGGAAGTGGATTAGTTAGGCTTCGTTTCCTTGAAAGAGGTTGCCTTTTTAAGTTGGCACTTGGAACAGGTGGTAGCGAGGAATT
Source organism: Cocos nucifera (assembly GCA_006176705.1). Taxonomy (NCBI): domain Eukaryota; kingdom Viridiplantae; phylum Streptophyta; class Magnoliopsida; order Arecales; family Arecaceae; genus Cocos; species Cocos nucifera. The sequence continues at coordinate 141,733 of QRFJ01002880.1, forward strand.
TAGGTTGTGAGTGGAGACAACTTCCAATACAATGTAATCTGCTTGCCTACAGTTTGGAAGTATAATCAGTATTCCGTGACATGTGATATTCTGATCTTTGTTACACATGCACAAACTTGAGATATTAAGAGAAAATTGTAGTTTGGAAAGAAAAGGAGGAACCTTCTAAATTGTTGTAATTCAGTAATAACAATAAAAAAGTTACACTGAGAGGAAGAAAAAGGCTTTTATTATGAGCATATAGGTGGTAGGCACTACTTATTAAATCTGAACCGGAGAAAAAAGATTATTTTAATTTTTGCAGGATTCTTATGAATTGGACAAACACTTTTTTCCTTGGTAAATATTAAAAGATAAGAAGTTTTTCATAGAGAACTGTGGAAGGATGCATTCCAAAGAAAAAGAAACTGAATATTGACTCCTAGAAATTCCAGTGTAAGATTTCTTGGTATAGAAGTCGTATTATGCGGCTACCAAAGCCATTGTTGATGTCAAAGCAGAGTTCTATGGCATCATTAGAGAAAGATCTCTGCTAGCAATGAGTTGCTTTTGGCTTAACACAGTCTATGTGAAGTGCTTACGTTACTCTGGAAACCTAATTACAGATTCTTACAAAGATTGTTACATAATAACTTTTTCAGTGAAATATAATATTCAGTACAAATAAGCTGAATGTCTAAATTTCTTGCTGGATAAACAAATAAATTAGATTTCAAGGACATAAGTTAATTCCTAGTGTAGTGATCTAGTTTTTTTCGACAATCTGTGTTTTTTTGACTTTGTTTTGACCTGATTATTAATTTACATCTGGAATCATTAATTGAAGGTAAATACCTTATTGAGCTTTCTTCTGAAAATTTTTAACTGGCTCTACGAATTTATGATAGAGGTTCAAAAGGTTTATCCCAAATAGTTAGTTTAAAGCTTATTAGCTGTGGTTTGCTCTTCCATGGCTATAAAATCATTAACCAATATTTCTTTCTGAACCTATACAGAGCTAAGGTGTCCATTTTAGAGAGAGCATACAGGATTTTCGGTCCACAATTGATGCCTTACAAGAAGGTATAATTTTCTTAGCTGTAGATTGGTATTTTCAATTAGATGTTACCATTACCTGTAAAATATGTCAGGTCCAGATTCTTCTGATTTCCGACAGTGTTCATTTGTCGCAATAACAATTTTTTAATCTAAACATGCAAATTGGTTATTTCTTTGCCACCCTCTACTTGAGGGAACAAAATGCTATGTACACATAATTATTGCCGATAAATTGTTCCCTTCTAGGCCTTGTAAATTCCTTATCCTGTTTACAGAATAAAGCAGCAAATGATCAGCTAAGAACCCAACTGCCATAGTTATTGCATTCTTGCAGAAATAGACAACCCAGATTTGAGTTCATTGTCTTGAACTGATGCAGCACAGGTACAGAATTAAACCTCTTTTTCTCTCATAAGAATTTGTGTTAATGTATGCTTATTATCCAGATATTTTTTTAAGTTATAGTCTATATTAGTTCCTCCACAGGTTCAGCTTAAGAACTACATGTCACATTAAATAGTAACTTCATTTTTTGTAGGCTGATGGATAATCCAATATATGCATTTAATACCTTGATATTAAGTTTAAATGCTGTGAAAATGTGTGCATTAACCAATTATATTTCCTTGTTAAAAAATAAGGAAGAAATATTGATAATGCCAACCCAGAATATATGGATTGATTCTTGTTGTTTCTGGCACCATTTGCTGTGTGTATGGAGTTTGACCTGAATCAATAAGAATCTTCTGTATCGTATCTTACAATTCTTTATTGAAGGGTTTGGGCTAGTGGAGTTTATGAGGCTTTACTTTTTCATATCTTTGTTGTGTCATCAGGAGATAGAATCCGCCTTGAACCTCAGAAGGAAGAGCTTTTGAATCTGTCCTTTTCATAGTGGCTAGGATGGGGGGATTTGCTCACTGCATTTGTCACACCCCCGACCCTAGAATCACAATTCAAGGGCATGACAACCACCACATGGTCAGAAAGGGTTGACCCTATAAGCATGCAAGGCATTCCATCCATTAATGAATCCAACATAATCCAAAATTTATATAATTCATAGGCAGTTGTGACTATTGCAACAATAAAATTATTAAACCAAACTATCACATATAATCATGCTCACTATCATATTTCATAAACATGTGTCTTCTTCCGAAATTTATAGCTCACAACTTTGATATTTAAGCTATTTATGCATAATACATAAACTATCCTTTAATATACACAACTGGTCCAAACAAGATCTACTCAGTACAAAAATGGCTTTGCCTCTGTATATAATTCCCTAAAAGCCAAAACTTGCCTAGTCTTTCAATCTTGAGTATGGAAAAAAAAAAAAAGATGAAGATTATGAGCTTCACAACTTAGTAAGTAGCAAATCCACTTAATAGAGTTACGAAAATGGCTTTACCTCTATGGAGCCATTTAGTTGGGGGTAATCTGGCATGAAAAAATGATTTTCATTTCAGATTACTATGTTTGATATGAAAAGTAGAAGAAAGAGATGGTAAAAAAATTGATGGATTCCATGCTTATTTTTCAAAGAGAGAAGGTAAAACAAATATCATGGGAGGATTGGTATTTAGCAAATTTTGGAGTAATGGTAATCCATATTTGATAAAAATACTTCTAATAAAGCTGCATATATAATCATTAACTTTATTCTAATGTCCTTCAAAATTCATTCAATAAAGAGCTTTTATAAAGAAATTAAGATATAGATGGCATTATACAAAAGGTTATGTGATTATAGTCATCATATAAAAATTAATTGAAAATGGCAATACTATCTTAGTGTTAAAAAATTATTTTATATTGAAGGCTATATTTATAAATTTTATCATCTTTCCATATAGGATTACCTCCAACCAAACATAATAATACTTTTTCGGTATCATTTTTTGGAGTAATTTTTTCATGAACCAAACATAGTAAAAGTTATTTTCCTCTGCAATTATTTTTTCAGATAAATAATTTTCAAGAATTATCAAATTATCTATAATCTAGTATACCCAGCCAAGTGACGCTATATATAATTCCCTAAAAGCCAAAACTTGCCTAGTCTTTCAATGAAAAAAAATAGGTGAAGGTTATGAGCTTCACAACTTATTAAGTAGCAAATCCACTTAATAGAGTTGGATTAAGTCATTTCAAGTAGTTTAACTCATTTAAATTATATAAAACATGATCCATTTGTACAAGTAGAGTTCATAACATTTTTTTTCAACAATATCTATACACCAAAAAAGATGCACTTTATCTTTTCAATAATATCAACATAATGAATCGATACATCCTATTAGAGTCAAATAAATATCCAATCTCACAAACATATTCATATACTTGAACCTTCCAATCCATCTTTGCTCTGCAACTTAGATTACGGCTACGTAAATCCTTTGTGGCATGGGTCACACAGCCATATTTAACCCCCACGGCAAAGATCATAAATTGGAATAGTGATCACACTGCACGCTTAAACCCTGTGGCGTAGGTCAGGTGGCCATATTTAACCCCTGTGGTGTCGGTCATGCGGCTCCATACATTCTCTATGGCGTGGGTCATGCAACAGAACTTAATCCCTATGGTGTAGATCATATAATCACGTTCGGAACTATACGTAGTCAAGCTGAGAGGTGGGTGATACGCATATATACATATATACATCTTTTCTTTTTCAATGCCACTTTTGAGTTTTACAACTGAACATGCAACAAATTTATAGGCCCGATCCCATTATGATTGAGTTATGCAGTTACTTATTAGAATTGTAATGATGAATCGACTTTCGCATAATTATGAAATTTCAGATACAATTTATTTTGGAAATCGTAATATCAATTACTATAAGGTGTAGGTGTTGCTTAGCTCACAGATGCCAACCACTAGATAACTATATCACTTCCCAAGGTTCCTTGGGACCTAATAACTCATAATATAATAGTATTTGTTTTAAGAATAATTTCTAAGATCTTCCAATCTCAATTAACTTTTCTTGATTTTATTTACGAGAACTTAGAGGTTACTTACCAACCGCCAAATCTAATAAGAAGCCCTTCTTTCCTACTACGATCTTCTCTATCACATGTCAGGAATCTTATATTCTTGCTTTTTGAGTAAATATCAATCAAACAACTTTCCATATGAAAATTCAAACCTAGATTCAGATAATTCTCTCCCTTGCACAAAGCCAAACATGAGGCAGAATAATAAAGATTGGGAAAGAATCTGACTTCACTTCTCCCATCTGCATCCAAATTATGAGATTCCACATTACAATTCCCCCATCCAAACCATCCTAAAACTCATCAACTCTGAAATGGATGCACTTCAAGAAGTAAACTCCTTATGAACATTTCATCAAACACCTACCAAGCATCTTCGAGGTCCCGGCATAAAGTACAAAGGTATAATGGAGTTAGTCACCTGGCAGCTAGGTTGCACCACTAGGCTGGATGGGGGCTGAAAAGCTCTCAAGCTGAGGCCTTTACTTGACTCAAGTTTTGGCCCACAGGTTTCACCCATGTGACATCTAAATGCCGACCAGTTGGTACGGGATGAGAGGAAGGTTGATGAGGTAGTTATTGGATGATGGCAAGATGCTGACAGATTGGCTGGGATGAGGAGAAGAGAGAGATGGAGGAGAAGGTGCTTGGAAGATTTGAGGCGGTGGAAGGAGACTGCTAGAAAAGAAACAAGGATTCTCTTATTTTTATTTCTGGTCTTGAGGCTGTGGACGGGAGGTGGTGGACGGAAGCTGGTGGAAGGAGGGTGCAATTAGTTGCAGGTGGCAACTAGTCGGGGAATTGGAAAGCAGCGCAACTAGTTGGAGGCAAGGATGTCGATGGCATGAAGGAAAATCTGTAGCTCTAGGCTTATGTTTGCTTTTCATCTTGTTACATTGCTTCTAGTTTCTCACTGCCTTGTCTCTGCTACCTCACAATTGTGGAATGCAACCAAGCATGAAGGAAAATCTGTAGCTCTAGGCTTATGTTTGCTTTTCATTTGTTACATTGCTTCTAGGTTCTCACTGCCTTATCTCTGCTACCTCACAATTATGGAATGCAACCAAGTGATTAAAAGAAAGGATACGAAAATTGACGATGACACTTTCCTGTTTATGGTTGTTGGGGATAAACCCCACTCCTGTCGAAGTTCAATTCGATGCTCTACCTAATGCAACCAGTAGCCGCGGAAGAGCTTCAACGGACGGTTCTTAGCCAAACTATTTCAACCTGTCCAACTCAGCGGCCGAGCTTCTTCGGACTCCCAGCGTTCGGACCGAACCCCTTCAGTCGGTCGAACTTCTCAACGGTCGAGCTCCTTCGGACTCCCAGCGTCCGGACCGAATTCCTTCAGTCGGTCGAACTCCTCAGCGGCTGAGCTCCTTCGGACTCCCAGCGTTCGGACCAAACCTTCAGCGGTCGAGCTTCTTCGAACCCATCCAGCCGGTCGAACTGCTTAGCGGCAGGGCTCCTTAGATTCACAAGAGTCGAACTCCTTCCGAGCCCCCCTTCGGTCGAACTCCTCTTGGAGTTCGAACTTTTTTGAAATTGGTATATGCCCGAGTCCATTAACCAACGCCTGCTTCCTCGAGCTACGGCTGTCGGACCTCGACGGTATGACCGCCATTACCAATCTGGCAACGCCACTCTCTCCGTAACTAGTCCCATGCGGCTCGCAACCAGACGACATGGCCACCACCACTGGCGACACCATTCTCTCCGTAACCAGCCTCATGCGGCCCATGATCTGTCAGTATGGCTGTCACTATCCGCCTGACGACGCCTTCCTCTCCGTACCGAACTTCATGCGGCCTCAACGGCTCTCTACCAGGCGGTATGGTTGTCACCAAAGCTCCGCCTATAAAGGATCCTCCAGATATGCTAACTCTAATCTCTGATCTCTAAGCTCTCCTCTCCTTCTCTAAGCTCAACGGAACTCATTTTCGAGCACTCCATTTCTGTTGACCATAGCTGACTTGATCGTCGGAGGGTCTTGCCGGAGCTACCCCCCACCGGCTCCGTATGGAACTTTATTTTGCAGGTCCCAACGGCGACCTCGTCCACCTCCGCTCCAGTTGATCCCGGCGACGATCGATTTCTGCGTCAACAGATTGGCGCTAGAGGAAGGGCCAAACCTCTGAGGTCCCTTTGTTCTTAAAGGAGTGCTCGACGACGATCTCTCTCCCCTCTCCGGAGATCTCTCTTCTTCCTCTCTAGGGTTCATCCCTCAGGAGAAAATGCCTCCCAGGAGGGCTTTGACTCGGCGCTCGGCGGCCTCCGCAGCCCGATCTCCTTCAGATCCGTCCGCTCCCGCTCCAACCCGGACGACCCAGGTTCCATCTGTGGCCGCGGTGGATGCGGAGCAGTTTAACTTGCTCGTCCAGTAGGTTCGTGGCCTTACGGAGGCGGTGCAAGCCATGCACCGGCAGATCTCGACACCAGCTCAAACGGCGCGGGACTCCCTAGAGTCGTGCGGTCCGACCTAGGAACGGCCGACTTGGGCTACCAGACCTCCGATCCCCGAAAGGGGGAGGCAAAGAAGGGAGAGCCCCTGCTCGGACCGTGGCTCGACCCATGGGGAAGCCTCACACCCATTCTGTCAGAAGACTTTGGAGATCAAAGATCGCGAAGACCTCTTAGATCAAAGGCTCTTAGAAATGAGCCGGCGAATCGAGGAGCTCCGTCACACTTCCTCCTCCCGTGGTAATGACATTTGTACTAACCCTCCCTTTTCGTAGAAAATTATGCAGGAGCCGGTCCGGTCGAACTTCAAACTTTCGCAGCTCGAGAGTTATGATGGGACCATCGATCCGATTGACCACCTGAAAGTCTTTCGGATAATGATGTTGCTCCACGGTGCGTCAGACGCCATCTTGTGTCGGACTTTTCCCTCTACCCTTAAGGAGGCTGCCAGGAATTGGTACTCGACGCTTAAGCCGAGTACCATCTTATCATTTGATCAAATGAGCCAACAATACGCGGCCCACTTCATCAGTAGCCGGCGTCCACGCCGAAGCTCAGATTTCTTAATGGCCATTAGGCAGAAGGAGGGGGAACCTATCCGGGCTTATGTCACTCGATTTAATACTGCCGCATTAGAGGTCCGAAACCTGGACCAGTCAGTCGCCATGGCCGCCCTCAAGGGCGGCCTTTAGAAGAACGACTTGCTGTTTTCCCTGGAGAAGAAGTATTCCAGAGATTTTGCCGACATGCTGGCTCGGGCCGAAGGTTATGCCCGGGCAGAGGAGGCTTTCGAAACTAAGGATGACGAAGCCAGCGGCAAGCAGCGAATCAACGGGCCAAGCAGATCCATCGAAGAAAGGAAGCGGACTGAAGCTCGGCCGCGCTCCCGGACCCTCCTAGTTGTGAGCGAGCCCGAACTCCCCCTCGAGCTCGAAGGCAGAGAACCCCCGACGGAAGGGCATGCCGAGGTTTCCCCCAGCGTCGAAGTTCCCCCCGATGATGATTCCATAACTACGACCCCCTCAACGCCCCAAAGATCCGAGTGCTGATGGAGATCAAGGAATGACTTCCGAGATCGGAGAGAATGCGTTCCCATCCCAGCAGATGTATTCCCAACAAGTTCTGTCTCTACCATCGTGACCATGGTCACGACACTGAGGAGTGCATCCAGCTCCAAGACGAGATCGAAGAGCTCGTCAGGCGAGGTAGACTTGGCCGATTCCTGCAGAGACGACCTGAAGAGCGGGAAGATCGGCTGAGAGCGTTATCGCCAAGTGGGGGAAACCAGCAAGAAAATCAGCCGCCTCTTGGCGTCATCAACACTATCTCGGGGGGACTTCAACAAGGAGAGGCCAGCGGATCCGAGGGACCGGTAAAGAGGTGGAGGACCATGGAGCCCGTGACCTTCACCGAGGCAGACGGCCAGGGGATCCAATTTTCGTATAATGATGCGGTTGTAATTTCTTTGAACATTGCTGACTATGATGTACGCCACATTTTGGTGGATAATAAAAGCTCGGCCGACGTATTGTTTTACAATGCCTTCTCAAAAATGTTCCTACCCGAGGACCGCTTGAGTCCTATGAACTCCCCGCTGGTAGGATTCGCTGGCAACATCGTACCAGTCGAAGGCATGATAACTTTGGCTGTGACGGCAGGGCAACACCCGAGATTGGCCAAAACGCAGGTCGACTTCCTGGTCGTGAGGACTCCGTCCGCCTATAATGCGATTCTCGGCCGATCTGGTCTAAATGCACTTCGGGTGGTGGTGTCAACCTGTTATTTGAAGATGAAGTTTCCGACGAGTCGCGAGGTCGGAGAAGTCAGAGGAGATCAGGTTCTGGCGAGGCATTGTTATTCAATCGCCCTACATAAAGGAGAACGGTCCGATCCTTATCTTGTTGACGGCCTGGATGTCCGTGACGACCTCACTGAGGAGCGAGGCGAGCCTGTGGAGGACCTCGTCTCTGTTCCTTTAAATGACGGAAATTCGGAGCACGCTGTGCAGATCGGCTCCAACTTGGCGAACGAGGTTCGGGAGCAGCTCGTCGCCTTTCTCAGGAGAAATGCGGATGTCTTCGACTGGACCCCAGTAGACATGCCAGGGATTGACGCCGAAGTCATGGAGCATCGGTTGGCCGTCGATCCAAGGCACTGGCCGATAAGAGAAAAGATGCACCACCACGTCTCGAAGAGGCAGAAAGCGATCGTCGAAGAAGTAGACAAGCTCCTCCAAGCCGGATTCATCCGGGAGGTTAATTATCCGATCTGGGTCTCGAACGTGGTTGTCGTTAGGAAGGCGAATAACAAGTGGAGGATGTGTGTCGACTTCAAGAAGCTGAACAAGGCCTGCCCGAAAGACAGCTACCCCCTACCCAAGATCGACCAGCTGGTTGATGCGACCTCGGGCCATGAGCTCCTCACCTTCTTGGACGCCTTTTCTGGTTATAACCAGATACGGATGGCGCCCGAGGACGAAGAGAAGACCTCCTTCATTACTGACCGTGGTCTTTATTGTTATAGGGTCATGCTGTTCGGACTCAAAAACGCAGGAGCCACTTACTAGTGCTTGGTTAATAAGGTCTTCAAAGAGCAGATCGGCCGCAACATGGAGGTGTACGTGGATAATATGCTCGTCAAAAGTCGAGCTTCGACAGACCACCTCGTCGATCTTAAAGACCTTCGGTGCACTCAGGAAGCACAAGATGAAGCTGAACCCGACCAAATGCGCCTTTGGCGTGACCTCCGAAAAGTTTTTGGGGTTCATGGTGTCGAGACGCGGAATCGAAGCAAATCCCGAGAAGATCCGAGCCATTCGGGGGATGACTGCTCCGAAAACGATCGAGGAAGTTCAACGCCTGATCGGAAAGGTGGCGTCCCTAAATCGCTTCGTCTCAAGGTCGGCCGAATGATGCACGCCCTTCTTCCAAGTTCTCAAGCGACCGAAGGACTTCTGCTGGACGGCGGAGTGCCAACGGGCATTCGAGGAGCTTAAAAACTACCTCGGCTCACCCCCACTGCTGGCGAAGCCCGAATCCGAAGAAGAATTATTCCTGTATCTAGCTGTCTCCCTGGTGGCCCTGGCGACAGTCCTGGTCAAGGAAGAAGCAAGGATGCAACGACCGATCTACTACGTGAGCCGGGTCCTAAGGGATGCAGAGACTAGGTACTTTAGGTTAGAAAAACTAACTTACTCTCTTCTAATTGCTGTCAGGAGGCTCCGACCTTACTTTCAGGAGCACACCGTAATGGTCCTCACGAACCAACCAATAAAAGCAGTCCTTCACCGGATAGACGCCTCCGGAAGAATCGCAAAATGGGCAATCGAGCTCACGGAGTTCGATATCAACTACCGACCCAGGCCGTCGATCAAGGCCCAGATATTGGTGGATTTTGTGGTGGAATGCACCATTCCGGTCGAAGCCGAGCTTGGACAGAGCGGGGCCGACACCAAAGTGAGATCGAGTCTGGACAAAGCCGAGCTATCACAGTCAAACCTCCTCGAAGGCTTTTGGGCTTTGCACGTGGATGGTTTGTCCAACTTTGCTGGAGCTGGTGCAGGCCTGATCTTGGTTAGCCCCGAAGGAGTCGTCGCCAAGTATGCGCTATGCTTCGAATTTCCCGCGACCAACAATGGAGCTGAATATGAAGTGCTGATCGCCGGATTAAAGATAGCAAGAGAATTAAAAGTAGATCGGCTTCAAGTCTACAACGATTTCCAGCTGGTGGTCGGTCAAGTCGACGGCAGCTACGAAGCACGGGAGGAAGGCATGGCGAGGTACCTCGGGAAAGTGAGGGGTTTGGCCCCGGCCTTCAATAGTTTCGGCATTCACCATATTTCAAGGGCGGAAAATGCGAGAGCCGATCTTCTCTCCAAGTTGGCCACTTCAGCCCCGGCCGAATTACCTAAAGAAGTATTTTTGGAAATTTTGAAATGCCCAGCCACGGAGGAATCTCAGGCCGTCCTGCAGATGGAATTCGAGCCCAGCTGGATCGACCCGTTGGTCGCCTATCTTAAAGAGGAGGTTCTTCCTCACGATCGGAAAGAAGCTCGAAAGCTCAGGAATCAGGTCTCCTGCTACATTTTATATGAAGGCAAATTGTATAAGAGGTCGTACTTCCTTCCATTGCTGAGATATCTCCGACCTTCAGAGGCCAACCTCGCACTGCGGGATGTGGACGAAGGACTTTGCGGAAGCCACGTAGGGGCCAGGTCCCTGTCGCAAAAACTACTTCGGCAGGGGTACTACTGGCCGACCTTGTTTCACGATTTCGTGGAATATATGAAGAAGTGCGACCGTTGTCAAAAGAATGCCAGCGTGCAAAGGCAGCCGGCATCCGAGCTTGCTCCGCTCAGCGCATCTTGGTCATTTGCACAGTAGGGAATGGACATACTCAGCCCCTTTCCAACAGCGTCCCGGCAACGGAAGTTCCTCCTGGTCGCGATCGATTATTTCACCAAGTGGGTCGAAGCTGAACCACTAGTGAAGATCACCGAGATCAAGGTGCAGGACTTCGTCTGGAAGTCACTAGTCTGTCGATTCGGCCTGCTCCGAACCTTTATAACCGACAATGAGCGACAGTTCGTTGGGGCAAGGTTCGTCGAATTCTGCGAAGGGCTGAATATCTCCCACCGCTTCACATCGGTGGCTCACCCGCAGGCCAATGGGGAGGCTGAGGTGACCAACCGGACCCAGCTGTAAGGCATCAGGACAAGGCTCGACAGGGCCAAGGGGGCTTAGGTGGACGAACTCTACCACGTCCTTTGGGCATACCGAACTACTCAAAGGACGCCGATCGGAGAGACACCCTTCGCCTTGGCCTTCGATACGGAGGCAGTTATCCCGATTGAACTTCGGCTTCCGTCCGCACGAGTCGCGGGCTTTGACGAGCAGCTCAAACCCCAGGACCTTAGAGTTAACCTCGACTTGCTGGAAGAAAAAAAGGAGGCCCGTATTCGGATGGCAGCCTACAGACGGAAGGTGGTCCAGTACTATAACTCCAGAGTTAAGGGTAAGACGTTCAGAGTGGGAGACCTAGTTCTTCGGCGAGCCGCCGTCTCCCAACCTCAGAGTCAAGGGAAGCTCGCCCCAAATTGGGAAGGTCCGTACGAAGTGGTGGAGGTCATCCGGTCCGGGACCTATCGCCTGAAGGAGCTCGGAGGAATAGTGCTTCCCCGACTTTGGAACTCAGAAAATTTGAGGGTGTATTACCAATAGACTTCCTTCAATAAAACTTCTTCGCTCAGCATTATTATTTTCTGGTGTAAGGATCACGTGGTGATAGGAAAGGAGCGGGTGAAACTGGCCCATTAGGAACAGAAGGAGAACCTCGTCCTAACGTAAGCAAAGTCGAAGGCCTCGTTCACCTTAGACGAGATGGGGGGAGAAGCGCGGACGACGGTCCGCATGTGCCCCCACAGTCCGTTAGGAATAGGAGGAGAACCTCGTCCTGACGCGAGCAAAGTCGAAGGCCTCGTTCACCTTAGACGAGATGGGGGGGGGAGAAGCGCGGACGACGGTCCGCATGTGCCCCCACAGCCCATTAGGAACAGGAGGAGAATCTCGTCCTGACGCGAGCAAAGTCGAAGGCCTCGTTCACCTTAGACGAGATGGGGGAGAAGCGCGGACGACGGTCCGTATGTGCCCCCACAGTCCGTTAGGAATAGGAGGAGAATCTCGTCCTGATGCGAGTAAAGTCGAAGACCTCGTTCACCTTAGACGAGATGGGGGGAGAAGCGCGGACGACGGTCCGCATGTGCCCCCACAGTTCGTTAGGAACAGAAGGAGAACCTCGTCCTGACGCGAGCAAAGTCGAAGGCCTCGTTCACCTTAGACGAGATGGGGGAAGAAGCGCGGACGACGGTCTGTATGTGCCCCCACGGTCCGTTAGGAACAGGAGAAGAACCTCATTCTAATGCGAGCAAAGTCCAAGTCCGAGCTCCGAAGTCTATAGAAAATAGGATCTCCATCAACCTCGATCAGAGATAAGATCTCTTCCGAGCGTCCGTCCCAACCTCGGTCAGAGATAAGATCTCTTCCGAAGCGACCGAGATAACCTCGGCTAGAGGTAAGGTCTGCGACAACCTCGACCAGAGATAAGATCTCTCCCGAAGCGACCGAGATAACCTCGGCCAGAGGTAAGGTTCGCGACAACCTCGGCCAGAGGTAAGGTTCGCGACAACCTCGGCCAGAGATAAGATCTCTCCCGAAGCGATCGAGACAACTCGGCCAGAGGTAAGGTCCGCAACAACCTCGGCCAGAGGTAAGGTCCGCGACAACCTCGGCTTAGAGCGTCCGAGAAACCTCGGCTAGAGATAAGGTCCGCGACAACCTCGGCCAGGGCGTCCGAGACAATCTCGGCCAGAGATAAGATCTCTTTCGAGCGTCCGTGCCAACCTCGGCTAGAAATAAGATCGGAGACAACCCCGGCTGCAGATCAGATCTCTCTCGAGCATCCGTATCAACCTCGGCAGGAGATGAGATCTCCCCCGGACTTCAATTTCAGCACCGACTTCGTCTGGAGATGAGATCTCCCTCCGAGCTTCGACCTGAACCAGCATGGAGCCCGAAAGAGAACTTCGACAGTCGCCTTTTCTGCACTCCCTTCCTTTGAGTTTCGAACTCGAAAGTGGGGGGACTATTGTTGGGGATAAACCCCTCCTGCCGAAGTCCAGTTCGATGCTCTGCCTAATGCAACCAGTAGCCGCGGAAGAGCTTCAACGGACGGATCTTAGCCAAACCCTTTCAGCCGGTCAAACTTCTCAGCGGCCGAGCTCCTTCGGACTCCCAGCGTTCGGGACCGAATCCCTTCAGCCGGCCGAACTCCTCAACGGTCGAGTTTCTTCGGACTCCCAGCGTCCGAATCGAACCCCCAGCGGCCGAGCTCCTTCGAACTCATTCAGTCGATCGAACTGCTTAGCGGTCGGGCTCCTTGGATTCATAGGAGTCGAACTCCTTCCGAGACCCCCTTCGGCCGAACTCCTTTTGGAGTCCGAACTGCTTTGAAATTGGTATATGCCCGAGTCCACCAGCCAACGCCTACTTCCTCGAGCTACGGCTGTCGGACCTCGATGGTATGACCGCCATTATCAGTCTGGCGATGCCACTCTCTCCGTAACTAGTCCCATGCGGTCCGCAACCAGACGACATGACCACCACCACTGGTGACATCATTCTCTCCGTAACCAGCCCCATACGGCCCATGACCTGTCAATATGACTGTCACTATCCGCCTGACGATGCCTTCCTCTCCATACCGAATTTCATGCGGCCTCAACGGCTCTCTATCAGGCGGTATGGCCGTCACCATCAATTAAGCTCTGCCTATAAAGGACCCTCCAGATATGCTAACTCTAACCTCTGATCTCTAAGCTCTCCTCTCCTTCTCTAAGCTCAGCGGAACTCATTCCCGAGCACTCCATTTCTGTTGATCAGAGCTGACTTGATCGTCGGAGGGTCCTGCCGGAGCCACCCCCCACCGGCTCCGGATGGGACTTTATTTTGTAGGTCTTGGCCGCGACCTCGCCCACCTTCGCTCCAGCTAATCCTGACGACGATCAGTTTCTGTGTCAACAATGGTCATGGTCCATGGATGACTACTCTTGAATCGACCTTCATCAACAATCTGTTTTTAGGGGCTGTATGGTTGGTAGCAGAGGGGATGCCTACAAGTCTATCTGCTGCATGTAACTTGCAGGCAAGCAGGTAGTTGCTGGTGCTTTGGTATTTGCAGGCATTTTGGTGCTATTATAATATGACTATGTGGAAGGAAAAATAACTGCCAATACAATGAACTGACAGCCTTGTATGTGGCTGTGCTGCAAAGGTACCAATAGGGCTGGAAATGGGCTTGGGCCAGCTTGAGGCCCATCGGGCCGGACCGGCTTCGGGTTGGGCTTCGAGCTCAGCCCGAAACTATTTAGATCGGGCTCGGGCCAAAATATAGAGCCTGTTTTATTTTAGGGCCGGGTTCGGGCCTATCTTTGGCTCGGCCCGGGCTTGATTAAAACCCCACACCCTCCCCCACCTCGCATGCGAAACCCACACCACCCCTCCCCTTTCCCTCTCGACTCCCCCCCCCTTCCCCCGTCTTCTCCGCCTCTTCATCACCAGCCCAAGCCTCCGCCCCCCTCGGCGTGTAGGTGCCCTCCTCCACCCTCCGATCGGGCCCTCCCGCCCACGCCCCGTAGGCGGCCACCTCCCGTCCCGCAGGCGGTCGTTCCCCATGCCCCTGCCACCCCACCCCCTCGTCTCTCGACCTCTCCAAGCGGCTCTCCTCATGGCCCCCAGGCGATGCCCGCCACCGCCCCCCTTCCTCCGGTCGTCCCACCCCGCCCCATCCTTCCCCATCGAGAAAGGAGGGCCGGCTCAATCAGACTTCGGGCAAGACTTGGGCGGGCTTGGGCCAAAATTTTTAGCAAATGTTGGGCTTAAGCCCGGCCCGAAGTCCGAAGAAAAAATTCGGGCCGGGCTCGGGTAGGGGTAAAATCCGATCCAGCCTGGTCCATTTCCAGCCCTAGGTACCAGGTGTTCACTTTTTTGCACAACATCAACATTGTAAACAAAGTGAAGGTAATGTACATGTGCAGCCAGCTACTTTGTTTATGTACAGAGATGGGTGGCCTCCTCTTCCTAGAGGAGGTTGCTGCCGTCACATGGAAATAGCCTCTGAATTGTTGATGATCAGGATTCAGGCTCTCAGGTGGTGGATTTTGAGTTAGAATTCAAAATTATATACTTCAAAGGGATAAAGTGCATTTGTTTCCCAGGTAGCTAACAGAGCATAAGCTCCATAGCTGCTGCTTACAGCCTGCAGCAAAGATCAAGAGCATATCAATTTAAGTTGCTAATAGAATTTCTTGATGGTAGTACCAGTATTTTGGGTTCAAATTCCACCTTCGTCGTGGTCCAAGGGGTTAGGGGCAACCTTGTTTTCTTGCCAATTGCATATGGTTTTTTCCCCAAAAATAAACAAAATTCCAGCACTCGAGCTTTTTAGTGGACTCATGTGATTGACTCGACATGGTTGAGCTAACAGTGAGCAATCATTGCATGTGATTTGCATTATTAGATCCATGTGGCAATGATGGTACTCATCATTGATGACAAGACTTCAGACTTTTCTACTTAGGGGTACATAGATTTGGTACCACTGAAAAGAATATGACTGGCATCTTCAGTTAACAGCACTTTGCACATTCTGAAGTCATGATAGACAGCCCACCACGGGGCAAGCGTATGATGGAGCATCAACAGTGCACCACACTGTCCTCAATATCCAATTCATTGCTGCAACAAGCATGCATAGAAGCCTTGCATACTACATAGAGATTGACATTCAAGATAATATTTCTACACAACCTTTTATATTCCTTGCTTTTATTGTTTTTAACTTTTATATTTTTTTCTTTTGTTTTAACATTTTATGAAGAAATAAATCTTTTCTGCTAGAAGCTTTATTATTTTTATTATTATTATTATTATTATTATTATTATTTTGAGATTTAGAGGGACTAATTTCTATTATTTTATCCTTATTTCCATCCATGAGGCCAACTCTAAACTGAAACCAACCCTTGACCTCTTATCTAAGTGGCAAAAGATGGTACCATCCAAAATAAAGTTTGATCATGCTTTTACAAATATGTATGTCCAAGGTTCGGGAGGGTTGGCCCTGATCTGCCGCATGCTGGGGTGCATGGGTGTTTGGACATGCAGAACATTCTTCCCATGACCATTGGGTGACAAACTTGGGCTGACAAAAGCAATAGCACAGGCTTGAGCCCAGGACAGCCACTTGGTGCCAAAAAGAAGAAGAAGAAGAAGAAGAAGAAGAAGAAGAAGAAGAAAAGCCAAGATTAGATCCGTCTACAGTTTCTTGGACGCTGGGATATAACTGGGAATGTGCTTTTATTTGATTAGAAGCATCATGGTTGGGTTTGGATCTTTTTCAAATAATGTGGGGAACTTTGGACTACAGTTGTACAAAAATGTACTAACTGATTTCAATTTAATGGTTCTGTTATGTGCTTTTGAAAGCTCTATATCCGTGCAATATGGTTTTTAGCCATTCTTATTTCATATGCAGAAAATGCTGAGGGATGAGACGCAGGTTGGAATAAAGCCACCAGCTTCTAATTCAAAGCAAGGAACCAATGAGTTTGCAATTGAGATTGATATGTTTTCAAATGTTAGATACCCAAATCTTGTTCAACTTATTGGGTGCTGTGTTGAAGGCAGTACAGGATTTTGGTTTTTGTGTACCAAGAATAACAGTCTAGCAAATGCTCTTATTGGTAATTAAGTAGGAAAATCATCATTTAAAACAGTTGGATTCATAATATTCATAAAAATATAACTTGTGGATTCTCGCAGAAGCCATCTGGGATGTCAGGTTGAAACAGTAAGCTCATTGTTCTGGATTACCCCAAAAGAGCGGCAATACTTCTAAGCAAGCAAAGTGGCATGTATATAACTACATTTTGCCTTTATCAGATGATTAACTATTGTTGACGCAAAATTTGATCGTCATTGAAGTCCGCTGGAGTGGAAGCCAATGAGGTCATCGTCGGGGATCTGCAAAATAAAGTCTCGTCCGGAGTCGGTGGAGGGATGGCTTCGACAGGACCCTCCGATGATCAAGTCAGCTCTGGCCAACAGGAATGGAGTGCTTGGAATGAGTTTCGGAGCTTGGAGAAGAAGAGGAGAGCTTAGAGATCCGAGAGGTTTCGAGTTAGCGTATCTGGAGGGTCCTTTATAGGCGGAGCTTAGTTGATGATGACGGCCATACCGCCTGGCAGAGAGTCGTTGGGGCCGCATGGAGTTCGATACGAAGAGGAAGGCATCGTCAGGCGGATAGTGACAGCCATACTGGCAAATTATGGGCCGTATGAGATTGGTTACGGAAAGAGTGCTGTCGTCAGTAGTGGCGGCCATATCGTCCGGTGTTGTCGTCTGTTGCAGACTGATGGCGACAGTTCGTCCAGAGGAGTTTGGACTTGCAGGAGAGTTCGGCTGAGGGAAAAGCTCGGAAGGAGCTCGACCGCAGAGGAGTTCGGAGGAGCTCGGCTGGCTGATTGAGGAGTTCGGCCGAGGGACGACCGCTGAGGAGTTCGGGCACTGAGAATTTCGTTAAAGCCCGACCGTTGGAGGTTCGACTAAAGCCCGGCTGCTGGGAGTCCAAGGAGCTCGGCCGTTAAGTAGTTCGGCCGACTGTAAAGGTTCGGCTAAGATCCGTCTGTTGAAGCTCTTTTGTGGCTATTGGCCGCATCAGGCTGGGCACCGAACTTAACTTCGGTAGGAGCGGGGTTTATCCCCAACAATAGCCCCCCCACTCCCGAGTTCGAAATTCGAAGGGAGGGAGTGTAGAAAAGGCGACTGCCGAAGTTCTCTTTTGGGCTCCGTGCTAATTCAGGTCGAAGCTCGAGGGAGATCCCATCTCCAACCGAGGTTGTGGTAGGCCTCATCCGCTGCGATCGAAGTCGATACTGTCTCCAGCAGCCGAGGTTAACACGGGCGCTCGGAAGAGATCCTATCTCTAGCCGAGGTCGAAGCTGAAGCTCTCCAACCGAGGTTGGCTCGGTCGCTCGGGGGAGATCTCGTCTGTAGCCGAGGTTGACTCGATCGCTCGGAGAGATCTTATCTCTAGCCGAGGTTGTCTATGGTCGCTCGGAAGAGATCTTATCTCTAGCCGAGGTTGGCAACGGTCGCTCGGGAGAGATCTTATCTCTAGCCGAGGTTGTTGCTCGCGTTAGGACGAGGTTCTCCTCCTGTTCCTAACCGAGGTTAACTTGGTCGCTCGGAAGAGATCTTATCTCTAGCCGAGGTTGGACAATGGTCGCTCGAGAGAGATCTTATCTCTAGCCGAGGTTGTCCACGGTCGCTCGGGAGAGATCTTATCTCTAGCCAAGGTTGTTAATGGTCGCTCGGGAGAGATCTTATCTCTAGTCGAGATTGTCCACGGTCGCTCAAAAGAGATCTTATCTCTAACCGAGGGGTTGGCTCGGTCTCCTGTGGCCGGGGAAAACCTCGGCTAGAGATAAGATCTCTCCCGAGCGACCGTTGTCAACCTCGGTTAGAGATAAGATCTCTCCCGAGCGACCGAGTCAACCTCGATTAGGAACAGGAGGAGAACCCTCGTCCTAACGCGAGCAACAACCTCGGCTAGAGATAAGATCTCTCCCGAGCGACCGTGGACAAACCTCGGCTAGAGATAAAAGATCTCTCCGAGCGACCGAGTCAACCTCGGCTAGAGACGAGATCTTCCCCAAGTGACCGGGCCAACCTCGGCTGGAGAGCTTCAGCTTCGACCTCGGCTAGAGATAGGATCTCTCCCGAGCGTCCGTGTTAACCTCGGCTGCTAGAGACAGTATCAACTTCGATCGCAGCGGATGAGGCCTACCTCAACCTCGGTTGGAGATGGGATCTCCCCCGAGCTTCGATCTGAACCAGCACGGAGCCCAGAAGAGAACTTTGGCAGTCGCCTTTTCTACACTCCCTTCCTTCGAGTTTCGAACTCGGAAGTGGAGGGGCTATTGTTGGGGATAAACCCTGCTCCTGCCGAAGTCAAGTTCGGTGCCCAGCCTGATGCGGCCAGTAGCCACGGAAGAGCTTCAGCAGACGGATCTTAGCCGAACCCTTACAACCGGTCGAACTACTTAGCAGTCGAGCTCCTTGGACTCCCAGCAGTCGGGCTTTAGCCGAAACCCTAGCGGCCGGGCTTTAACGAAATTTTTCAACGCCCGAACCCCTCAGCGATAGTCCCTTGGCTGAACTCCTCAAGCGGCTGTCCCTTCAGCCGGCCGAGCTCCTTCGAACTCCTCTACGGTCGAGCTCCCCCCGAGCTTTCCCTTCAGCCGAACTCTCCTACAAGTCCAAACTCCTCTGGACGAACTGTCGCCATCAGTCTGCAATAGGCGACAACATCGGACGATATGGCCGCCACTACTGGCAACACCACTCTCTCCATAACCAGCCCCATGCGGCCCATGACCTGCTAGTATGGCTGTCACTATCCGTCTGACGACGCCTTCCTCTTCGTATCGAACTTCATGCGGCCCCAACGACTCTCTACCAGGCGACATGGCCGTCACCATCAACTAAACTCCGCCTATAAAGGACCCTCCAGATACGCTAACTCGAAACCTCTCGGATCTCTAAGCTCTCCTCTTTTTCTCCAAGCTCCGGAACTCATTTCGAGCACTCCATTTCTGTTGGCCAGAGCTAACTTGATCGTCGGAGGGTCCTGCCGGAGCCACCCCCCACCGGCTCTGGATGGGACTTTATTTTGCAGATCCCCGACGGCGACCTCATCGGCCTCCACTCCAGCGGACTCCGACGATGATTAAATTCTGCATCAATAGATTGGCGCTGGAGGAAGAAAAACCCCAAACCCCTGAGGTTTCCTTATTCTTAAAGGAGTGCTCGACGACGATTTCTCTCTCTCCGGAGATCCGTTCTTTCTCACTAGAGTTCTTCCCCGAAGAGAAAATGCCTCAAGAGCTCCGACTCGGCGATCGGCAGTCTACGCGCCAGATCCGTCTGTTCCTATTTCAGCCCCAGCAGTCCAGGTTCCACACGAAGCCATCGCAGACGTGGAGCAGTTCAACTTGCTGGTCGGATCCGTGGCCCCGCTGAGATGATGCTGGCCGTGCGACAACCTCCGATGGAGACTTTGCCAGCAAATCCGCCATGAGGGCGCGAGGAATCGGCCTTAAGAAAAAGTATTTGGGCATACCAATCGCCCTTAGGAAGGAGAAACGGAGAGAAGTTCTTCCACAGAAGGTTTCACAAGGAGGTCGGAACGAAGTTCGACAGAAGCGAAGCCGAACTCCCCCTCGAAGCTAATCATCAGAACGAAGTTCGACGGAAGCAAAGCCGAACTTCCCCTCGAAGCTCATCGCTCAAGTCAGGCCAAACTCCCCCTATCTCGAGTATGTCATCAACGAAATCCCCTACAAAGAATTCACAGAAAGTGGAGCGAAGTTCGGTAGCTCAAGCAAAGCCGAGCTCCCCCTCGAGCTCGTCGTCAAGAAAGTCCGGGTAAAGAAGCAAGAAGTTCCCCCACAGAAGGTTTTGCAAGGAGGCGGAAGGAAATTTGGCCGCGTCCAAGGAGGCGGAATGAAGTTCGACCACGTCCACGACCTCGAAGCTCATCATCGAGGAAGCTCCGACAAAGGGGCATGAAGTCCTCCCATGGAAGCTTTTGTGGGAAAGTGGAACGAAGTTCGGCGCAAGCGAAAGTGGAACGAAGTTCTCCTGCGGAATGAAGTTCGGCGCAAGTGAGGCCGAACTCCACCTCGAAGCTCGTCATCGGAATAAAGTTCGGTGCAAGCAAGGCCGAACTTCGCCCTCAAACTTCATCATCGGAACGAAGTTCGGTGCGAGCAAGGCCGAACTCCCCCCTCAAACCTCATCATCAGAACGAAGTTCGGCGTAAGTGAGGCCGAACTCCCGCTCGAGTATGTCACCAAGGAAGCCCCGACAAAGGGGCATGAAGCTCTCCCACAGGTTTCAGGAGGAGACGGAATGAAGTTCGACTGCGTCCACGATCTCCCCAGCGCAAGCAAGGTCCGAACTTTTTGAGCTCACCACTGAGGAAGCCTCGACAGAAGGGCGCGAAGAAGCCCTCCTCCCGAAAGGTTCCGCGACTATGCCCCCCTCGATGCTTCTCGAACTCAGATTCTCACCGAAGTGAAGAACCAGCTGCCAAGACCAGAAGGATTACAGTCTCCCCCAAACAAGCGCGATCGAAATAAGTACTGTCTCTACCATCGCGATCACGACCACGATACCGAGGAATGCATCCAGCTCCGAGACGAAATTGAGGAGCTCGTCGGAAAGGGGCGGCTGGGTAAATTCCTCCGGCACCAATCTGAAGTAGGAAAAGATCGGCCAAGGGCGCTGCCAAAGCCAGAGACGGCAAGAAGCTCGGCACTGCCATAGCCAGAGACCGCAAGGAGGTCGGCCACCTTACGGCCTCATCCACATTGCCCCTGGGAGGAGCTTGGTGCATTAGCGATTCGTCATCTCCCGGCGACAAGAACTTGCACCAAATTGAGAAGGCCAGCATGAGGAGGTCGTCCACCCCGGGACTTATTGCCGAAGAAACACGGAGGAACAACGCTACCACGATCTTGAAATACAAAATTTGGGGATGCGCTGCTAGTAACTTTCTTTCAATAAAATTCTTTTCTTTTGATAATATTATTTTTGGATGCGAAAACTATGCGATGACAGGAAAGAAGCAGTCAATAATTACCGCGTTAGGAACAGGAGGAGAACCTCGTCCTAACGCGAGCAACAACCTCGGCTAGTGATAAGATCTCTCCCGAGCGAAGGCCTCGTTCACAAAGGACGAGATGGGGGGAAAGGCCCTGACAGCGGCTCTTATGTGCCCTCATAGTCCGTTAGGAATAGGAGGAGAACCTCGTCCTAATGCGAGCAACAACCTCGGCTAGAGATAAGATCTCTCCCGAGCGACTATGGACAACCTCAGCTAGAGATAAGATCTCTCCCGAGTGATCGAGTCAACCTCGGTTAGGAACAGGAGGAGAACCTCGTCCTAACGCGAGCAACAACCTCGGCTAGAGATAAGATCTCTTTCGAGCGACCGTGGACAACCTCGGCTAGAGATAAGATCTCTCCGAGTGATCGTGGACAATCTTGGCTAGAGATAAGATCTCTTCCGAGCGACCGAGTCAACCTCGGTTAGGAACAGGAGGAGAACCTCGTCCTAACGCGAGCAACAATCTCGGCTAGAGATAAGATCTCTTCCGAGCGACCGTGGACAACCTCGGCTAGAGATAAGATCTCTCTCGAGTGACCGTTGCCAACCTCGACTAGAGATAAGATCTCTTTCGAGCGATCGAGTCAACCTCGACTAGAGACGAGATCTCCCCCAAGCGACCGGGCCAACCTCGGTTGGAGAGCTTTAGCTTCGACCTCGGCTAGAGATAGAATCTCTCCCGAGTGCCCGTGTTAACCTCGGCTGCTGGAGACAGTATCGACTTCGATCGCAGCGGATGAGGCCTACCTCAACCTCGGTTGGAGATGAAATCTTTCCCAAGCTTCGACCTGAACCAGCACGAAGCTCAGAAGAGAACTTCGGCAGTCGCCTTTTCTACACTCCCTCCCTTCGAGTTTTGAACTCGGAAGTGGGGGGCTATTATTGGGAATAAACCCCGCTCCTGCCGAAGTCAAGTTCGGTGCCCAGCCTGATGCGGCCAGTAGCCATGGAAGAGCTTCAATAGATGGGTCTTAGCCGAACCCTTACAGCCGGCCGAACTACTTAGCGGCCAAGCTCCTTGGACTTCCAACAGCCGGGCTTTAGCCGAACCCCCAGCGGTCGGGCTTTAACGAAATTCTCCAACGTCCGAACTCCTCAGCGGTCGTCCCTCGGTCGAACTCCTCAAGCGGCCGTCCCTTCAGCTGGCCGAGCTCCCTCCGAGCTTTTCCTTCAATCGAACTCTCCAACAAGTCCAAACTCCTCTGGATGAACTATCGCCATCAGTCTGCAATAAGCGACAACATCGGATGATATGGTCGCCACTACTGGCGACATCACTCTCTCCGTAATCAGCCCCATGCGGCCCATGACCTGCCAATATGGCTGTCACTATCTGCCTGACGACGCCTTCCTCTTCGTACCGAACTCCATGCGGCCCCAACGGCTCTCTGCCAGGCGGTATGGTCGTCACCATCAACTAAGCTCTGCCTATAAAGGACTTTCCAGATACGCTAACTCGAAACCTCTCGGATCTCTAAGCTCTCCTTTTCTTCTTCAAGCTCCGGAACTCATTCCGAGCACTCCATTCCTATTGGCCAGAGCTGACTTGATCGTCGGAGGATTCTGTCGGAGCCACCCTCCACCAGCTTCGGACGGGACTTTGTTTTGCAGATCTCCGGCGGCGATCTCATCGGCCTCCACTATAGCGGACTCCGGCGATGATCAGACTCTGCGTCAACAACTATGCATATGACTGCATTTATAAATGATTTTTTGGTTGTTTCCAGAAGGCTTATGGAGGTAGAGCCCATGAGCATGGACGGTGCAGCTCAAGTTTATAGCATGGCTTCCTTGGGGTCTGTAGATGGCTCCTTTTTATCTGGTTAAGCTGCATACCCTTTGGAGTTACAAGTTAGATTCCTTAATTATGAAGCTTTAAAGCAATTGTCAAAATGTTATATGCGATGGTACCAAGTAATGATCTAACCATGTGTTGTAAACATTAACCTTCTGTTATCAGTATTTGAGAGAGCGCAAAACTTGATCTTGCTGGTTCTCTAATTGATTGGTCACTGTAGTTTCATCAAATGTAATGGCTGTCTCTCCGTTTGCTTGTTTTCAGTTATAAAAAATAGAAATTTCGTTACATTTCTTATCTACCCATCTCTGTGCAGGTTTTGCTTTAAGATGTAAGCAAGAAATTTAGCAGCTAATGTTTTTGAAAAAAGCAAATACATTTTGCAGCGGCTAAATTGTCTTCGCAAAAATGTCAGTGGAAAGTTGCGAGAATTACATGGGGAGGAAAGCTGCAGCAATTTCGCTGCGAGCAAACATTTCAGACTTTAGAATTGTTGCTGCGAATGGATATTTCAACATTCTCTATTTTAATTCCACATTAAAAAAGAATGGACATTTCAAAGCTCCCTTCTTTGGTTCTATGCGATTGAAGATCTTTTTGCAGTTTAGTGAAAAAACAGTAAGAACATTTAATTCATGTTTTTAGGGTATTTTTATAGTTTAGTAAAAGAGTAAGGACATTTCAAGGCTCCCTTTTTTAATTTGAGTAGGTTTTTTTGTAGTTTAGGAGAGAGGTATTTCTGTAGTATGACATTAATGCATTGGAAATGAATAAAAATGATAAATTGATAATATTTTAATAAAGTATAATATATATTGATAAAATAATTTATTAATGTATTAGTAAAATGATATTTTATTGCTAATAAATAAAAATATTTACTAATAAAATAAATATTTATAAATTATTAAAATATATTATTTTAAAAATAAACAAATAATTGATAAAAATAATAATTTAAAGATGGTATATTTTCCAACCAAAAGATGTATGTCGCGCATCATGTAGATAACATGCTAGTTAATAAATAGTTTCTAAAATATGGTGTTTACTGATACACAATTCATGATTAGGGTTGGCAATTTTATCCAAGCTATCGGGTACCTAATTCGATCCGATCTGAATAAAGCAGATTTTATCTGATCCGATTAGAATTCTAGATGGGTATGAGTTCTAAAAAAAAATATCCGAAGTGGGTTCAGATCAGATATGGATAATAGTATGCCTCGATCTAAATCCGATCTGATATAATTTTAATATATATTTTTCATTCAAAATTATAATAATTTTATATTATTTATATGTACCTATCCAATCCGATCCAATCCATATCTCTACTTGACCCAATCCGACTCGATCCGAAGCGAGTACGGGACGGATATAAGTATAAATTTTTTATTTATGGAGCGAGTATGGGTATGAACTAACTTGATTCATATCCGATCTATTGCTACTCCTATTCATGATCATTTGATATATATCTAGCAAATTAATTATTCAATAATATAATATACATTTTCATACAAATCAATACATGATTTTTAAAAGATGGTATTTATCAATACATAGTCTATAGTTAGCTGATATATATATATATATATATATATATATATATATATATATATATATATATATATATATATATATATATATGATAAATTAGTTATTCAATCATCCAAAATATATCACAAATTGATATATAGTGATTTAATACATAAACGAGAAAGAAAAGAGTGGTTCAGATGGTTCAGAGATAAGGGATGCAGGAAAGGAAAGAGATAAAGAAGAGGGATAGAGGAGAGGAAGAAGATGAAATGGGTGCCGATATATATATTTTTTTATTTTAAAAATGAAGAGATGGGCGGAGCAAGAGTCCTCTTTCATTTTGCATCTTTTGTTCTCTTCAAGATATGTGCAAGCCCAGGCAATCTCCTTTGATGCATGCACCACAAGATTTCTATTCCTTTCTCTAAGATCGATCTCCTTTCCAAAACATCTTATGCTCGATTATATCATCATTGATGAAATCTTGTCCAATGTAGCAAATCACTAACATAATATATTCTTGTTGTTATTTGGCTACTATAACAAGAAGTTTTTGAGTATGGATCCAGCATCTTCATTATTTTATTTCACTTATCCCTGGTTGCTTTTCATAAAATTAATGGGCTCCACTTAATATATAATATTTTCTCTTATATTCAATTTAAAATACCAAAGAAAGAAATATAACTAAATAAGGAATAAACTTACTAAATCTGATCAAGACTATTTCAATTGATGAAATCAATTATCTATCAATTATTATTATTATTATTATTTTGGTAAAAATATCTAATATTATTTTCAAAAAAATTCTTGCAAAATGATAGTAATAATAATAAATAATCATTCTTAACAAAAAAAAAAGTCATGGAGTTGGATGATTTAAACATAAACACCATGCTAGTAGGACCGATTCACCTATATCTAATATAATGCTATATTCGTGGACTGGCCAGGGCCATTAGCTTAGGATGGTCCACCATTATCTATATTGAGCATATCTTCCGGTCTCTCTCTAATGCAATAAATGAAAAATATTTTTGGAGCACTCATTAATTTCACATAAAAAATTTATCTAGTTAGTAACCATTAATATTGACCATCTATTAGTTGGCAATAAATCTGTTGGTTGCGCCAACCTTTCCTTATCATCTGATAGCATGATGATTCGTGCTTATATATACCAAACTTTGAGAAGCTATTTGATTGGAAATAATTTGGCATAAAAAAATAATTTTTATATTAGATTATCATGATATGAAAAATAAAAAAAGAAAGATGATAAAAAATTAGTGAATCCTATGTTTATTTTTTAGAGAAATGGTAAAATAAATATCATAAAGAATTGGTATTTAGCAAATTTTTAAGTAGTAATAATTCATATTTGATAAAAATATCTCTAATAAAGCTGTATATGTAATTATTGATTTTATTTTAATATTTTTTAAATTTTATTTAATAAAAATTTTATAAAAAAATTAAGATGAAAATGATATTATATAAAAAATTATGTAATTATAGTCATTATATAAAAACTAATTAAAGATGATAATATTATTTTAATATTAAAAAATTATTTTATATTAAAAATATATTTATAAATTTTATTATATTTTTATGAAGGATTATCTCCAATTAAATATAATAGTTTTTTAATTATTTTTTAAATAATTTTTTATTAATTAAATATAATATTTTTTAATAATTATTTTTTTAAATAAATAATTTTTATAAATTATCAGATTATTAATCTATCGTATCCCAATCAAATGTGTCTGAAATTTATATTTCCAAGTAATATCTTTACCCATCACTGATCTTCTTTCGTGTAAGCAAGAATTATTTCATTATGAATGGCCTCCTTCCCGGAGATGACGATGTCAGCAAATTTTAAGAAGGCAATTCAACGGCGTTTTCTCTCGTGTTAATTTTCCTCCTCCGATTCTTCCTCCTCGATAATAAATCAATCATCCGGTCCTACCAGCGTGGAGGAGCGGAGAAGGGAGCCAGTGGGAATCGTCAACTTACGTCTCCATTCTTCGCCGCGAAGCCAAGAGCTGGGTCTAATAAATCTCCCTCGATTCTCCCGTCGCCGGATTCCGGCATCGGCTCCTGCGATCTCGGCTCACTCCCTTTCTTTCTCTCGCTCTCTTCCTTTTCTTCTCGCGCTATCGGATGGATATATCGATACACTCGGCCTAGGGTTTCTTCCTAGTGGGGGAGGCCATATCTTTCTTCCTTCCTTCCTTCTTCTCGTCAGGAAAAACATATCTTTCTTCCTTCCTTCTTTCTCTCGTCAGGAAAAAGAAAAGAAAACAAAGAGAAAGTTCTTCCGCCGCCGGTCTTCTCAGCGCCCATCCTTCGTTCCTTCGTTCCTGGTTCTTTTTTCCCCTTCCTTCTCTTTGTTTTTCTGTCTGGTGCTTGGTTTTGTTTCTCTCAAGAAGGCAACCTGACCTTGTTTTAATTTAGGGGGAAGGGCGAGATACATTCATTCTCTTGTTCTGTTTCTTGGAAAAAGGTGGGGCGGGGGGGGGGGGCGGGGGGGGGTGCGGGTGGGGGAGATCTCCAATGAGCGTCGAGGGACGATAAGCGCAGGGCGACAAATGGGGTCTAGAAAGGTCGGCAAGTACGAGGTCGGCCGGACTATCGGGGAGGGCACCTTCGCCAAGGTCAAATTCGCCATCAACACCGAGACCAGAGAAAGCGTCGCCATGAAGGTCCTCGCCAAGACCACCATCCTTGAGCATAAGATGGTCCATCAGGTCTGCCTTCGCCTTCTCCTTCTCCTTCTTATTCGTTATTTCTTGCTCGCTATTCTACCACCACACCCTTAATCTGTTGCTCCCGCTTCATTTATGCCCTGCCCTCTGCATTCTCTTGACGGATACTTATAGAACGGGAAAGATCTTTCCGTTGCATGGAGAAACATCAGCATTTGCTGCCCGTTTTCTTCAGTATAGGTTGTTCCATGATGATGTTGGGAACAGGGTTTGATGAAAAACATCATGATTTCGGGAGCAGTTGCTTGTTCAAAATCAGCTGCTTGCTAATATCGGGAGCAGTTGCTTGTTCAAAATCAGCTGCTTTCCTTTAATATCAGTTTTTAGTGACTCAGTGCAGGATTCGAGATTGGATGATTAAGGTGGATGAATGACGTTAATTTGACAGTGGATTAAGAGAGAGAAAAAATCCCTTAAATGTTTTAGGGGAACGTTGATATTCTCTTCAGCTTGGTCCTGGCACTTCCTTTTGTATAGTTTCTTTTTTCTTTTCTATTTTAGAAATACTTCCCATTAGAGTTTTTTCAAAGTTGATGTCTTCACATGCATCCATTGTATCAGACCAAAAGCCTCTGAGAGCACAACCTAAACTGCTAGCGGACAACACAGCACAGGACTTTCAGCTAAACCTGCTTCAAGAGAAACACTCTTCAAAGTTATGATGACCTAGTGATTTTGTGTACGAGGAAGGGTATTGTGGCAGAGTTCTAGAAATAATGGAGAGTTCTTAAAAACTATACAGCAATTAGGAACAAGTGTAACAGGTAAATTTCATGTTAGGCATGTTCATCTCTCAATTTTAGGCATAATCCATCCCTAGTTTCTCATTTTTGTGGCCCTTGCTTTACTTCCCCCGCATTTGGACAGAGCCTTTGAGTTTCCCATGGTAAGATCGTCTTTTGAGATATCTATAAACAAAGATTAGTTGTTGCAAGGTACAGTGAGAACATTGTGCCATTGTAGGTGGTCTAGGAAACAAAACACGTCTACAGTCACAAGCAAGATGGTATGGATATGTCAAAGTTCAGCTTTTTATACATGTTGGACACTTTGAACACTTGAGCATTGTAGGACTTTGTGAGGCACCTTTAATCAGCAAACTGTAGTGCCATCGTTACTTGATGAGAATGTGTTGGACTTCGGTACAAAAGGTGTCAGTTAATGTTGCATCAAGCAACACTCTTACTGATTTTGTGTAAATCAGGTCCTATGGCTATTCATTACATTACGGGCACAAATCTATGAAGATGTCACTGTGTTTGGTAACTTTTTTAGAATCGCCATGTCAGATTCTTCTACAAACCTCATTTTTACAATGTCATATTTTCGGGTATTATTTATGGGAAAAGTAAATATCAAAATAATACTAATTGAACTCTGTTGGGGATAAACTCCGCTTCCGCCGAAGTCCAGTCTGACGTTTGGCCTAATGCAACTAGCAATTACGGAAGAGCTTCGATCGAAAATTCTCCCTCGAGCGGTCGGACCCCAGCCGACCTCCTATGAGAGCTGAACTTCTTTCGGATCTCTCCTTCAATCGAATTTCTACAGGAGCCGAACTCCTTTCGAACTTCTTCTTCAGTCGGACTCCTACGGGAGCTGAACTCCTTCCGGATCTCTTCTTCAGTCGAACTCATACGGGAGTCGAACTTTTTTCGGATCTCTCATTCAGTCGGACTTCTACAGGAGCCGAACTCCTTCTTCAGTCGGATTACTACAGGAGCCGAACTCCTTGCGGACTCCTCCTTCAGTCGGATTTCTATAGAAGCTGAACTCCTTCGAACTCAGTCGGACTCCTTGGGAGCCGAACTCCTTCTCTCTTCAGTCAGACTCCTATGGGAGCAGAACTCCTTCCGGATCTCTCTTCATAGATTATACAGGAGCCGCTCTTTCGAACTTCTTCTTCAATGGATTTCTAAGGAGCTGACGGTCCTTCAGTGGATTTTCTACAAGAGCGACTCCTGAACTTCTCCTTTCAGTCGGACTTCCTATGGCAACCAAACTCCTTCGGATCTCTCCTTCATCAAACTTTACAGGATTCCGTATCTCTCCTTCAGTCGAACGCCTACGGGAGCCAAACTCCTTCCGAGCTCCTTCAGCTAGCGTTCCTCCCAGATGATCCTCTCTAGTCGTATTCTCTTTGAAAGTCCGAACTCCTCTGGAATGGATATACATCAAAACTCTTCACCCCTCCATGCAATCTCGAGCGGCTCAGTATCGAACGACTGTAGTCGTCACTATCGATCCACTGTAGGCGACAGCGATCTGCTATCAGACGGTGATGGCTGTCAACATCAATCTACTGCAGACGATGCTACAAGCGGCGCCTTGCTTGACAGACTCCACCAGGCCTCGAGCGGCCTGCTACTAGACGGCTGCAGCGGTCACTATCAACTGCTACAAGCTCCGTCTATAAAAAGGGACCCTCTAGATATATTTTCTCTAAGCTTTCTTCTTCTTTCCAAAACTCTACCGAACTCTTGCCTGAGCACTCCATTTCTGTTGGTCAGAAGAGCTGACTTGAATCATCGAGGGTTTGTCGGAGCCACACTACGGACTCGGACGGAACTTTTTGCAGGTCACCGGCCGATCTTCTTTTCTCACTTCAGTTGATTCGATTCACGATTCTGCACACAAAAAACCCTATGCCTTGCACCCGCCCCCCCCCCCCCCCCCACAACACAAAAAGGGTATGGTCAACGAAGGACAAGTGCGGAAATAGAAACCCTGTCCTGGTGAGACATCCAGGTTGGTTGGTAGGATGACAAGGCATGGGGAGCAAGTGGGTGGTCACAATGCCAACTAGGTCCCTGTCTTCCATTAGAGAATGGTGCACTGAGGGGTGGTAAATGTTAGGGCAATTGATCAGGCACGAGGGTGCCATTCATCTTGCTCTCCCTCTCTCTCCTTTGCAGATATGTGCGAGATTTGGTCAGAAAGAGGATGTGTGACTGGTGGACACATGGAAGCAACTGGAGGTGGGGAGGAGAGTTGGATGGGGCAGGTGATGGACAGAGGGGTAGGCCACATGAGTGCCACTTACTAATCCTCCATTTTAGGTAATGGGCTTAGCTTTGGTGGGCTTCGTGGTAAGCATGGGCCTAACCAAGAAGTGAAGGCGTGGCCCATGCTTGTATAAGTGAGACTTTGGGAAGCTTGGTTGATGAGTCCACTAGTTTGGATGGCTTGAGTTCACTCTCTTGATCTTGTCCCCAAAGCCTTTGAATGCAGGATCATCATTGGTAGTGGACACCCAATAGGGGAGGAGGTCTGGAGAACTGGTAGAGGGGTTTAGAGGAGGCATCCCAACCTATGGAGGATTCTGGTGGTACTTGATCATTGGATGGATCTCGAAGAAGCATTCAAATTCTAGCTCAATTGAATGCTAATGTGTTGCGATTTGAGGATAGATCTCTCAAAGATCCTGCATTAGGTGGTGATACGACTATTCTTAACATAATGGATGATATTGCATTGGTCCAGAATTCTTTATCAAATGATCAAATTGTGACTCTAGCAGCTAAATTTGGAGTTTAATTTGAATGAGGATAGGTCTATGGGCAAAGCCATAGACAAACTTGGGAAGCTCGAAGAAGAGAGGGTGCAGGCTATGGATAGGGTTGTTGAGGAGGGCTTAAGTTGAGCTGACTAGGTGGAGCCGATGACAAGTAGATAAAGCTGTTAACTTGGAAGTTGGAACATGAGGGGATTAGGGAAGGTGAATAAAACAAGGCTGTTAAGAACATTCTTAAGCTTGAAAAGGGGGATATGATTTGTCTTCATGAAATCAAGCTGGTAGATCCATCTCAACAGGTTCTGAGGATTGTTGGCAGTGTAATGATAAAGGAATGGAGGGTGCTGAATGTGGTGGGAAGCTCTGGGGTTGTTTGGATTGGGTGGAACCCATATATGTGCTTTTGGAGTGGCATTAGAGGTTCAACCTATTTGTGGGTTGAGTATAGTGGATGGTTTTAATTAGATGAGTGGGTGTATGAACTAGTTGATCGTCAATTGAAGACAAAGTTTAGGAATAAGTTAATTCAGGCGAAGGAACAAGTTTGCTTACCTTGGGAGATAGTTGCTGACTTTAACGCCATGAGGATTTCAATGAAGTGCAGCTGAAGACTGGGAGCTCAATGGGAGATGGAGCTGTTTAAAGATGCTTTGGCTGTCCTATAGATGGGTGGATCTCTACATGTTGGAGAGGTGATTCATCTGGTTGACTTTCCGATCATCCTTGATTTTGGCTTGGTTAGACTGGTTCTAGTTTCACTCAAGTGGGAAGGGCAATACCCGACATGCTAGTTTGCAATGAAAAGTGGCACCGATCTTATCACTTCCCTGCTCTCCTATCTATAGATGGCAGCTTCAAGCTGGATTGCATCTTCCGGTTCGTAAGGATGTTGATTGAGGCACTAGACTTTGACTCTCGACTATGGGAATGGTGGGAGAGCAATAGAGCTGAGCGGGTGGTGACGTGAGGGGGCCAAGTTAAAAGACTTAGAGGCTGCTTTGAAGGTGTTGTTGAGAAAATTTTGGTAGCATGTGGGCTCGAAAGCAGAACTTGATTCAATCACCTGGTTGCATGCAGAGGAGCATAGGTCTTTATTTGAAGTGGAGAGATCCTTGAGAGCCGAGGCAAACTATGAACTCCAAGAAATGTAAAAGCATGAGGAAATCATGTGGAGGCAACAATCATTGGCACTTTGTCTGAAGGAGGGTGATTCAAACACTACCTTCGTCCATCACATAGCCTTGGGATAGTGCCAAAGGAATTTCATCATCTCCCTTCAACTAGAGTTGAAGGAAATTATTGATCAGCCAATAATCCTCGAGGCAATGCATGTGTACTTTAGGCATGTGTTCTATATGTGCACTTATTGGTCAGCCTTACGTGGTTTAGGCGATAGACTCTTGAATCTCAATCTGTTCGAGGATGATTGCATGGAGAGGTTTGAGCAGTTGCCTTTGACCTTGGTGTGGAGAAGGTGTCAGGGTCGGACATGTTCCTCTTCTGTTTTTCCAAAGTAACTGGAATATGGTAAAAAGGGTCAATTGTGTGGTGCAGTAGTAAAAGGCTTGGGTTGACAAGCGTAATAATGAGTCTATCCCGGGCTAGAACTTTGTATAAAAAAAAGGCCAAAAATTAGGTTTGTCCCCAATTTATCCCTCCTAGGACCTCGGGTTGCCAAGAATGACTAGGTAGGAATAATAAAAAAGGTGACTTGCTACCAATGTACTTGGAGTTCTACAACCAGTTGAGGGAAAGAAATGGTCTAAATTATGCCCATGTTTTGATTCCCAAAGTGGAGCGGGCTTGTTAGTTCCTACAGTTTAGGGCCATTAGCCTGTTGAATGCGGCTTTCAAGATTGTGACTGAAGTGCTCACTATGAGGCTTCGGCTGTTGCTAAAGAGTTGGTTGCCAACTCACATAGTGCATTCCAAAAAGATTCAATCTTGATAGCTTTGCTTGCATGGCCTTCACTTGCTGTCGACACAAGAGGGAGCATTAGTGATTTCGGATTTTGAGAAGGCATATGATAAAAGTTTTTATATGAAACACTGTGAGCAAGGGGATTTGGTCATAAATGGATTACCTAGATGGACATTATGGTATGCTTGGGTAGGATCTCATCATCTATGAATGGATAGGTGGGCTGAATGGTCATGTGCCGACAATGGTGGTCCCACCCTTGCTGCTCTTGTTTGCCCTTGGTAGATGCCCTCCCCTGGATGTTGTCGAATGTTGTTCAATATAAGCTCTTGACTGAGTTGCACGAGCAGTTGACACTAGGAGGCATTTTAAAATTGCAATATGGCGATGATATGGTGATTTTTTGTGGTGCCAAGGAGAGAAAATAGACATCTCAAGATGATTCTATATCTATTAGAAGGGCCATCAGGATTGAAGATGAATATCATAAGTGTATTGGTGCATTTTGGGAAGGTGGATAGAGAAAGGGAGATGTTGGATAGAATTTTGAATTGTAAGGTGGGATCTCTGCCCATAAAATATTTGAGTCTGCCGTTGTTTGACTAAAGGCTCCAAAGTAGAGATTGGGCTTTGGTCATCGAACAGGTGGAGAGTCGATTATCAGGTTCATAGAGCAGCGTGCTATCTTATGAGGGTGACTAGTATGAGTGAGCTTCGTTCTCTCTATGCTTTCATCTTTTTGTATACCATTTATCTCTGGTTGTTGTAGTCAGTAATTCAACGAATTGATGCCGCTCTCCAAGGGTTTTTTTTTTTAAAGAACGATGATTGCAGACAAAGCTTTGCCCTGGCTAAAATGGGGATTGTGCAAAACCAAGGAATCGTGCAAATTATGGATATTTGATCCCCAGGAGAAGAACATGTTTTTGCTAAGGAGTGCCTACAGTGCGAGGTCTGAGCCCATCATTGAATTTTGGACCACCCCACTTCTAGTTGGCAACAGGTGGTAAGGAGTGCCTACAGTGCGAGGTCTGAGCCCATCATTGGTATCAAGCTTGAATTATTGAATTGACTAACTCCTTTTTGGGTAGGGGATCATCAAAGTTGCACTAGCTTTTGCGATGTGGGCTGAAGCAACTGCTGTGAGCTCAATTTTGGACCGACCATTTGGGGCATCAAGCACCTCTAATAGATCGATTCCCACATTTGTTTTACCAAATTAGTGGAGAGATGGATCTAGGGAGATGGGGTATTAGGTTCAATAGACTGCTATTGCATAGTGAGATGGAAGATTTTCTGGAACTAGTTCAGAGTTTGCCTGATCCAAGTAGTCTATAACCTTATCTATGAGATTGGAGATGGGAGAATGGTAGGATCTTCTTGGTGAAGGCTTTCTATCATTTTCTTAATAATAGTAGCATATTATGTCCCACGGCCACCTATCTGTGGAGGGGCGTAGCATCATTGAAAGTTAAGATCTTGAAGTGTCTGATGCTCAAAAACAAAATTCTCACAATGGACAATTTGAGGAAGCGAAATTTGGTGGGGGATACCTTTGCATGCTGTGCGGTGTCCAGCTGGAGTCAGTGGAGCACATTTTTCATGTGTCATTTTGTCGAACATCTTTTGGAGCACAATCAAAAGCCTGCTCCGCATCCGAGGAAAACTAGGGTCTGTGAAATCAATGTTGATGGAGTGGCAGTGAAGGAGGATGCCAAAGAGATCATAGACAGAATAGGACTTCTTCAATGAGGCTTTTGTTTGGTGGTACAGCATGAGAGAAATGTAAAGGTCTTCTCCAAGAAAGTGAAGTCAGCAGCAGAGGTGCTTGTCTGCTTGATGCTATGTGCTTCCATGCTGGGAAGGCGGCTCCACTGAAGTAGCAGAGGAGGCTGCTGATCTCCCTGGGGCTTGCAAGTAAAGGAGGAAGATCGCTGTGATTGGGTTCCTGGGTTTGATGATTGGGCGAGGCAGGTGATCTCCTAATCATAGTGTTTTGAGTGGGCTTTTCTTTTGTTGTATTTTGGAGGGTCTACTTCATGAGAGGCGTGGATGTTGAGTGCTCCTAGAGTTGTGATGGTGGGACCTTCAAGGAGCCAATAATCTCCATTGGGCTGGGGCCCGACCTGGTGTTATTCCTCTTTTCTTTCTCCTCCCCTCTTCTTTTCTTCTCTCTTGTTCATAATTTCATTCTTTTTTTCCATGAAATGGTGGTGCAATTGCACTGTTTTCCCTCAAAAAATCTGCTTGTTTTGCTTCAAAAAACTAATAAGCATGTTTACAAATTAATGAACCTGCATGTAAATCCCAAGTTGACTTGATTTAATTTGGTCATTTCGTAGTCACTTGTATTTAGGAGTTACCACTTTGCTCAGTCAAACATCTTTCTGATAGT
This sequence comes from Cocos nucifera, assembly GCA_006176705.1. Taxonomy (NCBI): domain Eukaryota; kingdom Viridiplantae; phylum Streptophyta; class Magnoliopsida; order Arecales; family Arecaceae; genus Cocos; species Cocos nucifera. Next base: position 177,486 of record QRFJ01002880.1, read on the forward strand.
CTATACCATGTTATGATAATACAGTCTTTAGGGAGATCTATTTTATTTCTAGTATTATTCTTTTATGGTCAATACTGGCACTCCTGTGCATGGTTTAGGGCTGAAGGGCCTCAAATTGTTAGTTGCTGTGGCTACTTGTCAACAACAGTGTGTCATGTGGATAGTATCAGGATCGCTTACATTTAATGGTTTGTATAAAACAATCTCACATGGAATTGCAAACGAAGCATGAGGTTAGCTTCCAGTAGATTCTATTGATATCTCCACATTCTACTGATTGTTTACTTGCAAACAGTTATTTTCCACCACTATCCTAAGATGCTGTTTGGATCAAAATTGCTGTGTGCTTGTCCTTCCTATTATTGTCATAGATCTGCTCACATCTCACATTTGGGTTCCCAGATCAAGAGAGAAATATCTATAATGAAAATTGTCAGGCATCCCAACATAGTCAGGCTACATGAGGTATGCAATTTCGTATTAACTATGATATGAATTACATATGGCCAATCTACAATGTCAAAAAAATATTGTATCCCGTGCACTATATATACCTTTCTTGCTTAAAATGCTTTGTTATGCCAACCCTCCTTCCTCCTCTCCTTCCTTGTAACAGTTTGTTGCTTGGAGTTTTCAGGTTTTGGCTAGCAGGACAAAGATATACATCATTCTAGAACTTATCAGAGGAGGCGAACTCTTTGATAAAATAGTAAGGCTTTAGACATAGTCTTTGAATAAAATAGGGGCTTGTTTTGTACTCTTGTATTTGTATTTAATATATAGGTCTATGATGCTCAAGTTCATGACAAGGGTTAGGAGTATAATAATCATCCTCATATAATACCCTTCCTTTGCTATTGGGTGAGGCAGACCATAGACAATCACAAAATGGAAGATGTGATAATATTGATACTTTTCCCTCCCTCCCTTTGTCCTATTGCAATTCCTAGATTTGTCATTGTCTTGTATGATGTGAATATCTGCATTTAATAGGCAATTTTGTCACTCAGCAAATAAGCACTTATGATCTTCTGGCATGTGTTTTTATATATCTAATCATTCCTAGAATCTTACTCTTAGTTTTGCCATCACTTGAAATTTTTGACCTTCTTGGCATGAAGAAACCCTTTTTAAATTATTTTCTTAAATATTTTTCTTTGTGCAACTGACTTCTTCTTTAGCGTCGTAATATGAATCCTTAACTAAATTTGATCCTGCGATAACCTGTGCAATTATGTTGGTCTCCCTTTTTTCTGCAGATTGGCAGTGTAGTAAAAGTTACATACAAATATGAGCGCCTGCTTGCTTTATGTATCTTCATGCGCAAAATTGTGTTTGTTCCTCAAATTGTTCATGTCTTTGATATATATCAACATAGTGGACATTCCTAATATGAAACAATATTTTAATTTGATCCTGTGGTAACAGCTGTATTTGTCCTTCTATTCATAGATTAGCAGCGGTAACTGTTAAGCATAAGTATGAATGCTTGTTTGATTATCTTCATTCACAAAAATGCATTTTTTCCTCAAATTGTTCCATTGCTTTTAATATGTATAAATGTAATTCGCATTCCTTTATGCATGTTAATGCTTTACTACCTTTGATTGAACTCATAATTGAATGACAAATACCCTTTGTTATCTCAACATGTTTATTTGTTCTGTTATCTTCATATACATGTATACATGTGCAGGTTCACCAGGGAAAGCTCCATGAGGATGAATCCAGGCGGTACTTTCAACAGCTTATTGATGCAGTTGATTATTGCCATAGCAAGGGCGTCTACCATAGAGATTTGAAGGTCTGTTATGTTACATTATTTTGGAAGTACTTTCTTTAAAATCTGTCATTTTGGGCTCTTGATATATCTTTACATGTGTAGCCTGAAAATCTTCTTCTTGATTCTCGAGGAAACTTAAAAGTTTCAGATTTTGGTCTTAGTGCACTTCCACAACAAGTAAGCTTGAATGCTTTCCCTGTTGGCCTGAAACAGCTTCTATCAGATAATCATGTGCTGTATTTTAATGATAATTCTGTTGGTTCCAGGGAGTTGGACTTCTTCACACAACCTGTGGAACCCCAAATTATGTTGCTCCTGAGGTATTTTCAAGTACATTGTTCTTGCAAATCCATTAGCTAGATTGACTTCATTGACTATATATAGCTATATTTTTCCTTGACAGTTTACATTTAACGGTGTCAGGATACCTTATTTAACTTGAGCAACCATTCATTTGTCAGATATTAAGGGTAGCATAGTTTATTTCATGGCATTATGATTCTTAAAACAAATATGCTATTCTGGGAAAACTAAATGACTCATTTTTTTAAACAATACATAACAGATTTTGGAATATTCTACAATTAATTTTGACTTGTTCTCTTGTATTATTGAAACTAGTGTTTTGGAATGTAGTTGTGGAAAGTGAGCAGTCAAGGGACTGCATAGAGCATATGTGCTTAGTATCTTTTTATTTAGAGTAAATAAAATATATTATATAATAATAAAGAAGTAATTTTGAAAATAATGTATTGTAGCAACATTAATAACAAACAAAAATCAGTGCTTCCTACTAATACCTAATTGCACAGTTATAACATAATTAACATGTCAACGTTTTTAATACCTGTATCTAGCTTGCCTGAAACTCATAACCGTCTTATCCATCAGTCTGAGCATGTAAAGGAATACATGTGCATATATTTATGCTCGAATGTATGTGTTACATTTGTAGGTTACTACATGATGTGAAAATAAAGAACAAGCATTATCCTAACAAGTTAGTATCATTTTTATAGATCTCAATCATTTCTCACTACTTCCGTTAAAGCACTTGTGGGCTTCTCAGTCAGCTTTTTGACCCATCAACTTGTATTTGAGTTCCTTTCTTTTTTCTGGGCCTGTCTTTGACTTATTATGTACATGGAGAAACCATTCTAAATGCTACTGTCTCACTTGATCTCTGATACCGCCTCTCTGAACTTTATTTAGTGTCTTCTCTTTGAACCTTTTCCTCTTAATTCTACCAAATCCCCCTGAAAACCTCATCTTGGCTATCTGGTTTTATGATCGTGGGTGCATCTTACTGTCTGACATCTTAAATCACACCACAAATCTGTTTTTCTGACTGTTATCTGAAATCATCCTGCTAGTCTCAGTGGCTTGAAATAACATCACAGGTAGCCCTAAATATGAATGCTTGGTGAATTTGAATGTACAAAGCCAACCTGCATAGTTGGAGAAATGCTTGATTGTTATGTTTATTGTTCATTCATTTGGTCTCAGTGCCTATTGCATTATAACGCAGAGCCATATCTCCACTTATTGTTGGGCTTAGATCTGACTGGAGGGATCCTCTAACCTGCATATGATACATGGTGAAATATGAGGCTACATAAACAGATTCCAAAAATATAACCTGATTGGATTACAGTTGTAATTTTGCATATACTAAACAATCAATTGAAAATATTCATTGCCATATAAGTTAGAACCTTCCATGAAATTCTTCTAAGGTTTCCTTTGATTTTCTGGGTCTTGGTATGTGTCTCTATTTTAATTATTAAATCAAGAAAAGTTTACTATTACTTTTGAAGTAATTTTGCCATGTTATTTGCCATAAACTGGTAATGAAAATAAGCAGCTGGGCATCTAGGTACTCAGCCATGAAGGTTATGATGGTTCTGCAGCAGATGTATGGTCATGTGGAGTTATCCTATATGTTTTAATGGCTGGATACCTTCCTTTTGATGAGAGTGATCTTCCAACCTTGTATAGAAAAGTAAGTTCCACTTACCGCAAAATCACTTCATCAGGGGCCTGCATCATGCATCCTTATTTTGTGTCTTATGCTTGACGGAAGATCCCTGTAATTTTTGTCATCGAACATTCTTATAAGTAAGATTTCACGGAATACATATTCTCAAACAGCTAACATACTCTCACTAAGTCTGCATTTAACATGTTTTTTTGTTTCTTTTCCCATACATGAAAATGCTACTCTCAATTACTTATGAGCAAGGAAATCATCTTATTGTTTATGGCCTTTTAACTTGGCTAGTTGCATTATGGCATTAGAAATCATTCTAATGCTATACGCATGCTTGTTGAATTACATATGCATTTTTATAGTGTTTACTAAGTATATAAACTACATGTAGTATTTTAGGATTAGGATATTCTGAAGTAGTTTCATAATTATACCAACGATATTGGGGTTAAGGTCTTGGTTGCAGAATGTTATAGGGCACAAGGTTTTACGTCCCAACGGGATGGGGGATGTCTTGATCATCTTGTCCCGTTCTCGTGAGAAAACGGGACCGGGATGGGGTAGGGACTCCAAACCCATCCATGTAAGAAAATGAGGAAAAAAAGAATGGAAGATGGAAAAAAGAAAACTGAAAGGAAAGAAGAAGAAGAAAAATGAAAGAAAGAAAGGAAGGGAGAAAAAAAAGAAAGGAAGGAAAGAAGGAAGAAAGGAAAGAGAAAGAAGAAAAAGAAAAAAAGAAAGAAAGGGATGATGAAAAGAAAGGAAAAAAAGGAAAGAAAGAAAGGTAGAAGAAAAAAGAAAAAAAGAAAGAAAAGATAAAAGAAGGGGAGAGAGATGGAGGATATCTATCGGGATGCATGATTGGGATGGCTGTTGGGATGGGATGGGACAACGCGACATCCCATTCCATGGAGATATCAGGACACCTTCGTCTCACGGGATTTAAAATCTTGATAGGGCATCTTATAGAAAAAGAGGAATGTAATACAGGATAGGGCATCTTATAGAAAAAGAGGAATGTAATACAGGAGAACAAAATTCTAAGGTAACATTGAAAAGTCATTACTTTATAAAATTTTCTTTGTTTAAGATGTAACTATTTTAGATGTTTAGATTGGGTGGACAATTTTGACCGTGCAATCAAAACTAAATCTAATTGAGATCATTAAATCTAAAAGAGCAGTTCTTTGTGCACTTTTGCAATCTATACCTGTTTCTTAGGAGGATGGGTGAATGTGAATGCATCCAATGGCCGTTGACATGATTTGGTCGTGTTTTGTTTCATTGTATCTCAGCAATGCATTCTCTCCATTGATCCCCATCTTAATTGCTTATTTTCATCGCCACTTGCCCTAGCAGTCCCTTAAACTGGCCACAATTGCCCCTTGCTGCTCCTTGCTCCACATCTCAATGTACACGGAGTTGGACACCTCATGTCAGCCTAGCATCCGTGTGATAAACAGGTGCCATAGTGCTAGTGGATGCGGGCAACCTTGACAAAGATGTAATGCCGATGAAGATGGAAGTAGCGGCAGAGAAGATGCGGTCGCCATGGTCGTGGAGCATCTGGGAGTATTAGGTGGATGCACTCGTTGTGGAACCTGGAAGAAGGGGTGTCCTTCAGCCAGTTGTCGTAGCTCTCGGTCTCACATGGACCACTTTGGCCCTACTTCAATTTCCACATTTGTTGCCTATTACTAATGATGATGTGCATAAGGTGGTGGAGAGAAAGAGAATAGGTTGGGGCAATTGGGAGGGAGGAGGTGAACTTGAAGAGGGTAAGCAGCTGGTCCATGCTCGTGATGTGGATGGCATGGGAATGCCGAGCTAGATCGTGAAGCAGCTCATTGGTAATGGTGGAAAAGAGAGAGAAAAGGAAGTCAAAGAGTCCTCTCAGAAAGGGAAAAGAGAGAAGGAAAATATAAGAATTTTTTTAATTTGATAGGTTGTGGCTTTTAGTTACTAGCTTTTGTGGGTTTTCTTTTATGGTGTGTTATTGATACGTATTGTAGAGACGTGTTGGCACTTTAACGCAAGGGTGTTGCACCATTCACTCTCACTAAAACTAAAATACTTGAGCTGGAAAGTTGGGAACTGATTTCAACCAAAGTTTTGATATTGTGGCCAGGTAGTTAGACAAAGTATTTTGATGTTCAGAACAAGCCATAATAAGATGGGGAAAAGAGGTTTTTTGATTAAAAATTATATCGATTTGAGGAGTTCCATTATTTTGGAGAATTATGTCACAATAGATTTAGTCACATCCAGAAAATTAGTTCTTCAATCCTTAGATACATCACATGCTCTCTCTCTCTCTCTCTCTCTCTCTCTCTCTCTCTCTCTGTGTGTGTGTGTGTGTGTGTGTCTCTGTTTGTGTGTGTCTGTCTCTATTGCTTTCTGCTTAGGTAATTTAATAGAATTTGGAATTGCGGTGTAAGAATAGGAGATGTGGGAGCACTGGGGAATGTGCAATCAAAATTAATATTAATAATAATCTTGACAATGTGAGTTGGAGGAAATGCTGATTGAGTTCAGTAACAAAATTTAAAGGTCATGTTTATTCACTTTCACTCTATGGAATCATTAGAAGTGTCCAATGCTTCCACTTGTCTATCTAATCTGAACAATGTTTTTGACATGTATAAAAATGATTTTATAAATTTGCTTATTACAGATGGTTTTCAAACTTAACTGACATGATACCTGTGCCAGCTAACTGCTATATGGTTGTTCCAGAATTTTCTTTTTCACAATATGGAGCAAATATTCCTGACAACCAAAACCTCAGATCCTTTTCCTTCAATATGTTATACTAGAATGTTGTCGGCGCTAAGGATATCTTATGACTTTGCAGATCAACACAGCAGAATTTTCCTGCCCACCTTGGTTCTCTTCAGGAGCTAAATTGTTGATACATAAAATACTTGATCCAAATCCAAAATCTGTGAGTATAGTAATGCCAGTCCTGCTAAAAATTATCTCATGATTTGTCATTATCTAAAATTCTAAATGAATGAGGATGGAGATTTTATTCTTGGGTGCTCTGGAATCCTTTATCATCATGCTTGCTTTAAGATTGTTGGCTTATGAAGAGAATTTTTGAGAATTTTTGGGTACCCTGTTCTTAAGATATCAGCAGCATAATTTTGTCTCGACGTTGTTTGGCCTTGAATTGTAATGTGATCATTTTGATTTACGCCAGCACGGTAATATCTGTATGCTAAACCAAGAATCTTGACGGTGAACAAAACTTAACCCCCATCCCTATTTAAACACCTGCCAGCTGATATTCATTGTTGATCGGATGAAGTTATATGAGTTTATCTTTATCTTCTCTTTCATATTAACAGTATCATTTTCTATTTAACACTGATAATATGGATGGTCTCTGCTGTATGGTAGATTCATGGCATGAATAAAATCTAAAGCCATATGTGGAATGATATCTCTTGGAACTTGTAGCTAAAGAGCTGGATGACAGGATATCCAGACATTTCTAAATTAGAGCTGCTCATGAGATTGATGGCCTGCCCAGCCCATCCAGTCCATCCTGAAATTTAGCAGGCTTGGACACCAATAATTGGCCCGTGGAACAGGCCCGGGCAAAAAAACAGGTCCAATCTGAAAATTGGGCTGGGCTTGGGAAATTTACAAATTGGCCCGGTCCAAGATATTTATATTGACCTTTCAGAATTGGGCTGGGCCTGGCCATAAACATTAGGCCTAATTTCTACTGTAGAGCCAGCTGTATTCTAAATGATGCAGTGCAAAAAGCAGTAAAGACCACTAATGCGGATCTTGGTGAATGTAATTGTGTTTTTCACCGTGGATCCAACAATATCAGATTTGATGTTAAAAGGATCTAGAGAACATCATGTGGTGGACCTATATAATGTGGCGGGAAGGGTGTGGAGGGCATATATTTTTCACCCCAGAGCATATTTTGATAGCCTTATTCACATTGAAAAGATATTATCAATATCTATGAGTTTCGCATCAGGGGCCTTGGTCAAATTTGATGGTTTTGGTCAGAAAAAAGTGGCGAGAATTTACAGGTACAACCACAGCCCTCAGTCACATGTATGGTATCGATTAACCTCAAAGCAGCATATGACTTGAAATAATCGAGACAACAGAAAACAACAAGATAAGTGTCTCACCATTTATAGGATATAATGAAAAATGTAACTCAGCTATTGCAGTTTCACGGGTGAATGATCTTTATTCTTTTCTGAAAGAAATCTTTTCTTAGGAGTTAGCTCAAAATTGATAAAAGGGGCTCAATGCTCTATCAGATTGACAAATCTGAAGAGGTGTGCTCCCAAGCTGATGGACAGCATGTTGACAACCCCAATCAGATGCATTAATATCGAAGCATATTGTTCATAGTACTGTTCATGCTTCCGGTAACTGTGAACAATAACCGTGCCATTTTGGGGGTTGGGTGTGTTGTGTTGACATTCCAAAATAAAGTTGACTTAGGGCTTTGGTTGGGGACGGGAATTTTTTAAGCCTTGCAGGTACAAGTAGTGATGAAAGATTGAAATTTTTGGAGCCTCCACATTATCTCTTGATCAATTTTCCCCTTTGCTCTTTTGGTTTTATATTTCTGTTTCTGACATTCGTTCTCTCTCTCTTTCTCTCTCTCTCTCTCTCTCTCTCTCTCTCTCTCTCGTGCGCGCGCGCGTGCGTCAAATTACAGCTACAAAGAAGAGTTCCTCTTCAATTTGCTTAATTTTTTCCCTGTTTTCTGGGATGACCCATTTTCTGTTAATGCAGCGCATTCACGTTGAAGGAATAAAAAATGATCCATGGTTCTGGAGAAATTATGTTCCTGTTAGACATGGGGAGGAGGAAGAAGTTAATTTGGAAGACGTTCAGGCTGTTTTCAATGATATTGAGGTTGGTAAGCATTTCAGAAGTGCTCATTTTAGCTTTAGAGTGAAATTTTGATGATGCTTTCTGTTTTACTTAATAACTTCATTATGTACTACCAAATGACATTGCCTCATGTTTTTGCTTTCATATTTAGCATATTCTTATAACACCGATAAGACTTGGTGTTTGCACCTCGACATCTTTTCTTTTTCTTTTTCTTTTTTTTGTTTCAGGATCATTATGTGACCGAGCAGGTAGAAACTAAAGATGGAGGCCCTCTTATAATGAATGCTTTTGAGATGATTACTCTGTCTCAGGGGCTAGATCTTTCAGCATTATTTGACAGAAGGCAGGTACTTTCTAAATGTTTCAATGTGTTCGTTGAGGATTAACCTCACCTGTAAATTTAGTATGTGCTTGTTCAATTTATCAAGTGTGCTGTCTTATCTGCAAACAAATAAGTTTTAGAGGCTTTTTTTTTCCTGTGTTGCTGAAGAGAAGTTACTGTCTTTTTTTTTTTCCTTTTATATTGTATTTAACTTCATTAGCATGTTGCTACTTGATCTGCTATGTCTGTTGAATATTTTTTTCCTTGTATATTGTCTTTTTTCTATGCTTTATTATTCTTTTCATTTGATCAATTCATCGTACATATATTAGATAATTTAACCTTGTTCATCATTGTTGAGATTTACAAAATAAATTTCTTTGATTCCTGAATCTCCAAACAGTCCAGCTCGTGTAAATCTTTTGAGATCTATTGCAAATATGCTTGAAGTGATTTAAAATATAAGTGAGCAAGAAGTACAGAAATATGGAAAAATCCCTTCAATTAAGATTAGGTAATTACATGACTTATATTGTTTGTAGTTTTCTTTGTTTGACTGGATTAGAAAAGTCAATTCAAAACGAAGGTTGACCTATCTATTGAAATGCAATGTACTGTTGACCAGAGTTTGTGCTACCACTGTGAATGCCTGTTCAACTGGTGTTCACTGCCATGAAATATGAATTACTTCAAATGAGTATGGTCCCATGTAATAACAACCAAATGGAAGAAGAAAAAGGCTTTAATCTTGGGAAATAATTGGAAGTAGAAAGGGCTTTAACCTTGGAAATACTTGGAGCAGTTTTCTGGTTATTATTTTTAAAAAATAGCAAGGAGATGGAAATTGAGCATGTGCAATTCCACTTTTCACTAAAATGGTCTTTCATATATGAATATATTTTGGTTGAGTCCACTCATCATTTTACTCTTGTTTTCTTGTGACAGAAGTCTCCATCCTCTCCAAGACCTGTAGCCATGCTATAGAACTAAGTTCTGAAGCACATTTAAGTCAAGCCTTGGGTTGAAACGTTTCAATGTGTCACTTTGTTTGTCAACAACATAAAACAATGGATTAGAATATACAAGAAATTCGAAAAAAAAGGAAATTTTTAAGGCATGTCCTAATGCAACTTGTATTAGTCATGCATATTATTTATTATCTAACCTAATATACTTAAATTAGTGATTCGTGTTTTCATAATGTAAGAAAAAATGTTGACATGCTGTGCTTAATTATTGACATAGAAGATACTGTTGTTATGAACCATGTCTTCTCCATTGACCAAAGATGTCTTACTTTGAAACTAAGCCAAAACAGGTACATAACTGTTTTATCATCTTGTTTTTGTTTTTCAGGCATAAAAAGTTAAATATGTTTTAATCTCGTTCAGAATGTCATGGAATAAATACATCTTTATCAAAACCAAAACCATATTGGCTTTGTGAATCCTTATTCATTTACGAGTCCTACTACTAGGGGTTTTCTAGTGTCAACTTCTTTCAAATACAAGCATTTAATAAATAAGTTATTATTAAATTATAGCTGCACCCATTCATGTTTGTAAATTTGCAAGTTTTACAAGCTTGACTAAATCCTTCCCAACGGAGTACATTCAGTAATACATGACTAAATTATGACTACTCAATCAACTTTGCAAACTGGTTTATGGAGCTAAATCTGCTAATTTATTCAACATCTGTCACCCACTTTATACTCCCTGTTAACAGTAAATTGATTCTTGTGCACATTAAATTGAACATGGACTGTGTAAATTTATTGGCTATTTTGGCTGCCGATGATAGTTTCTGCTTTGTGGAGCATTATGACATGGTTTCATCAGTAAGTTGTTTTTCGATCAGAGAACTTTTGCCTTAAATGATTTTGGACATCAGTTTTGCAATACTAAGATGCAGGAGGGACACCACGAATTGATAATGGTTATTGGGCCAGGGGTGATTGGTGATCCACATATGGCTTTTGATCATGTCCCACCAGAACATGAGTCTACCGCTGGACTCCCAGTGCTATGTTCCATGCATCACAAATTTGACACATGTTCCACTTGCACACACCCTTCTATGTTAGTAGGATGAAGCATCATGCACTTCTTCATAAATATATGTAGACTGGGATTTTGCATGCATAAACGGTCACATAATATTCCTAATTTTTAGCCAATGCAATCTAGACTTGACACTTGCCGCTTGAGATTATGGGGGGATCTTTACATTTTTGTTATGGAGCAAACCAAAAATAAGGTGCAAGTGTCTGGAAAGGGGCTTGTTAGTTATTCTTGTAGATAAACATGGGGAATTTGTTCATTCTTTCTATTGCTTTGAATGCACTGCGGTTGCTCTATTTCTCTTTTCACTTTCCCTTCTTTTGGCTTGTTCAATGGGATTTAGAACCATCCAGTTGTTTTATCATTTCTCAGGAAATTTCATGTCAAGCTTTGCAACAGGTTCATGAATTTTGCCATAAATTATGTTGATATGATAGGCTACCGCAATTTTCTTGACTTTATCAGAAATCTATTTATGGCTGTTCATTACCTTGTAAATTTGATGCATGATAAAAGCACCTATTGCCTTAGAATTCAAAGTCTGTATACAGCATACTGGAGCGGTTCAACGAGATTGTGGACATTGAAAGCTCAAAATAATTTCTTCTTTGACCTAATCAGAATCTGTCTGTTAGTTGCCACTTACCTTGTTTTAGTTGGTTAATCTCCTATCATCTTGATAATCATGGATTTGGGACTTAATTATATAATATTTGAATCGGATGGCTTTTGCTTTCATAATCACTAGATGCTTTCCAAATGTGAAGTGAATTATATCTTGTAAGACCTCTGTATAACATATTTTCTGGTATTCTATCAGTATATGATAAGTAAGGATTTTGGCGAACTTTATCTTCATAGATCTAGCTACAATTGGTAGTCACTGGATCTTGATTTCACTTATTATTAATTTAATATTTGTCTGTTATTAGCCCTTCATGACTGCAAATACTGCAACATAATATTGACTTTATTTTGCCTCGCAGGATTGTGTGAAACGTCAGACTCGTTTTGTGTCACGCCATCCAGCAAGGACCATCATAGCAACCATTGAAGCTGTTGCTGAGTCAATGGGTCTCAAGGTTCATTCCCAAAACTACAAGGTAAAATTCTTAATGGTGTTTTACGATTCATCTAGCAACTTCACATTCATGCCTTATTCTAGAATTTACATACATGATTTTCTTTCAAGATATGTGTTTGATTAATAATAAGTTACAAGAGAATAAAGATAGAACAAAAGGAGAAATTCCAATATGCACACAAGGAGAACTCCATCAGCCCATCCTTAGCTGGTTCTGCTACATCATGAGCACTTAATCATGCATGACTGGGTTATATACAGTCAGCTTGAGTGGAGGATATTACTAAGTATAGCACATATGATAATGGTACATTCATCTTTGAACATCTGTTATGTTTAATGCTTTTGAAGAACTATGCTTCATCAACGCAAGATATGACCAAATTAAGTCCTAATCTCAATACACAAGCCTCTGATAATCTGATTTATTCAATGTGCTGTTTCTGATAGGGTAAAACCAAAGGCCATTCTCTTTATTTGCATCTTTAAATTAATGAAATGTGAAGGAACCATCACAATTGGACTTAACCTTAGGATAATCTCTCTTGGGGGGGTTGGGGGATAACAGCAGGGGATGGAGCACAATTACAAACATGGAAAAATAGTTCCTCTGGCATCAGCATTAACAAGATAAACCAGGCCAAGGGAAGTCATTGTTTCTTTGAGTAACTTCAAGAAGTTGGACCTTAGAAGAAGTTAAAAGGCTAAAATCTAAACTATGATGATATTACTGTAGACCTAAATGAATATCTGATTGCATGGAAAAATGGATCCTAGTTGTTCAAAATTTTTAAGATATTACTGTAAACCTCTCCCTTTCGGCATAACGACCAATGACAATGCCATCCTCTCTCTCCTGTCTAGTCTTTCTAGTTCTCTTCCCCGCACCCATATTAACCACCAAGTCCCACGGCTCGGTTGTGGTAGCCTGCCTCCTTCCCCCCTTCTTGTTCTTAGTCTCTCTCTAGATTTAGTGGGTCAGTACCAGATCAACACTAGACCGCGTATCATTTGTAGGTACGGTACCATATTTTACTGACCTAGTTCTTGATTGGTATGTTACCCAATGCTGATTTTGTGCAGACCTGCATTTTAAGCCTAGTCCTTTTTATTTGGACTGGACTTTTTGAGTACATATTTGCCAATTATTCATATCAAGGATCAAGGTATGCTGAATCGTGCTGAACCGGTTGGTTCAGGGCATACCGAGCTGACTGGTTGGGACTGGCACGATTTTGGTTATTCAAATGGTTTGGCTACCGAACTGGCTATTAAATCTCTGCTGCTCCTTGGCTATTCAAATGGTTTGGAACTCGCTTGCAACGGCCAGCTCCTCCCCCATCGTGACTAATTCCACTTCTCCCCCTCCTCGTGCCTCAATCCCCCCCATGCTTGCAAACACTGCCCCGCCTCCTTGGCTGCGGTTTGATTCCGGTAGGTTCGTCCCTCCCACCCTCTCCCTCTCCCTCTTCCTCCCTCTCTCTTTCTCACCCTCTTGGGGTTGGGTTGGGTTAGGGTTTTGAGGAGCTATGTTTCCAGATTGATGCCTTCCATCAACATCTCAAATATGAGAAGGTTTCTGGGAAGATGTATGATGATATGATGTCTAGCAAGAACAACCTAGCATCAACTGATGTTTTGTTGCAAAATATATGCTAAATTCAAGGTGACAACTATTGTAGGTAAAGACCCATCTGATAGGATTGTGGTTGAAGATTTGTACCATGGAATCTCAGAAGCATGGTCATTAGACTGGGGTTGGACCACAGCTAGTTGGATTGGTGGATTAACCCCTTGTCTGATCCGACTTTCTAATTGGGTTGGAGTTGCATCTAGACCTGGATTAAATGCAACAGTTTAGGAAAAGCTGTGGAGTTGCATCTAGACCTGGATTAAATGCAACAGTCAAGTGGAGATTGAACTTCTGACCACCTATTTACTATAGAACCTCAACCATTAATTTTAATGTCATGTTAATTTAATTAGTTTTTAACAAAAAAAGAAATTATGAATTTTTTTCCTTTGGGAGGAAAATGAAAGAAAAACAAATATACTTGATTTTGTTCATTTTGATATTTCAAAACACCATTAGTAGAAAATGAAAAAAATTAGATATACTTCATTTTTTTTATTTGGATATTTCAAAATTTTATTATTTAAAAAACTAAAAATATCAATAATTCTATATATTTTTTAATTGTATATAACTTTTCTTACTTATTTTATCCTATGTGATGAAGAGTAGTATGTAAAATAAAAATTTATTTGTCAATAGTTATACACTTTCGCATATTATTTTTTATTTTATATATTAAATTACAAAAATATACTTTTGTATTTTTAGATTAAGGGTAAATTACACTTACTACCAATAATTTGAAAAACCTATGCTTACCTTGTTGATGTTTATTTTTATCCAACATTATAACCCATGACACAGCAAAATCTTAGTCAAACCATTAGCCTTACATTAGGCCTAAATATCACGTCAGAAAAATTCAAAATGACCAAAATAACCTTAAGTGATATAATAGCAACCCAAGGGCATAAGAAAATATATGCATCCTTCTCCCCATCCAAGGGCAGTTTTGATTTTTCACATGGGGTAAACAGTTTTGTTAATGTCGTTGATTTAACAGGGTGTAAGTGTAGGTTTTACAAACTATTGGTGTAGGTGCAATGAGTGTAAACCTCAAGGGGCATTTTGTAATTTACTCTTTTAAATCAAAACTTGGTTCAACTGATTGACCTGATGGTTGGACTTGGGACTTGGCCCCTTGGCTGGGTCGATCTCTAGTCCAGGTTTAATAACTGTGCTTAACTTTCTGTCCTTATCAAGAACTTGTAATTGATCATTTGTCAATGAGAATCCTGCAGCTAATGATTCATTTAATGTCTTGGCAATAGAAAACCAAAATACAAAGAACTTGTGGCAAGATCATGTCATCACTTAAGGGTCTACGACCAAGCTCAAGCAATATGAAAATTTATTCCTTGATGATTTGCTGTAAAACGTCACAAACAGATGAAGGATTTATAGCCTGTTGTTGGTTGTCAATTGATGAGCATTAGAACTACCAATTGGCTGTGTGGTTGCCAGAAAATTTAATATGTGTCTTCATCATCAAATTTTGGTGATTCACTGGTGGATCAAACTTTGCAAAGACATCCTACCATCTTGAGGACAAGACACATGCAGTGGAAGTGAATGATTCAGTAGTGGTTTAAAAGATCCAATCAGTCATTATTTTGTAAAATGTCTAAAAAGTCTTAATGGCAAGTTGTTGCAGCATTACGGTACCATGTACTGTTCATGTTACTGTAGCAGTAACTATTCACGGTATTGTAGAAGCAACTTATTAGGGGCTTTTGTTTCTTTTAGATTTTTTACTACTTATATTTTAATTGATGCCTAGATTTTATTTTGAGTTCAAGGATCAAGATTCAATGTTGTTGGAGTCAAGTCTGTACAAAGGTTGTAATCCTGTCTCATGAGAGATGGTTTTTCTAGGATTTATCTGATTGAAAGCAAGAAAAGCAACCAAGATTAGGCTATCATTCCTCCCCTTCCTTTATGCTCACTTTATTTCATCATTTTCATCTCTTGTTTGATTCTTCGTTCTTTATTCTATTGCTCTTCTATTTTCCCTATTATTGCATATTCTAACTACTTATTTTATACAGTTGATAACTGATCTTTGATCTGATTATACTTGGATCTATAATCAGTTTATTTTGCTTTTATTCGTTCCCTTGAGACTGCTAGAATGCTTGCTATCCATTATTGGCCCTTGAAAAAGAAAATAAAAGACACTTCAAATAAAACCCTAATCCTTTTGTCAAAACCCTAGTCCTTCTAGGTCCATTGTTGCACATAAACAATCCTAGTTGCTATTTCCTACATCAGTTCCTCTGATTGTTTGGTCTAGAGCATGGTTTTCCGTACCGGCCCGAACCGGCCGGTATACCCTATATCGTATCGTACCAATGGGAAACTGGAACGGTTTAGGCAAATTTTTCAAAAAAAGGTCTGAATCGGATCGAACCTGTCGATACGGGCTGGTACCGGACGGTTTAGTCCGGTATGGGTCGGTATGGCATCGGTATGGGACGGTACGGCATCGGTATGAGACAGTTTTTTCTTTTTTTTGGATCATTTGGTGGGATTTTTTTGATTTTTTTTTATTGGCGGTACGGTACGGTATGGTACGTACCGTACCATACCGGCCGGCAATCGGCATGAGTGCCGATACCGAGTCCATGAACCTTGGTCTAGAGATTTGTTTTATTGTCCTAAAATGCCTAAGAATCCTGCCCGTGCAAATTCCGAAAAGTTTTATAAGTTTGCTGAAATTGCTTCACTACTTTCATGCAAAGCTTCCTATTGTCTCTTTTCTCCTTTTTGCCCCTACAAGGCTACAACTTGCATCCAGGACATGCTCCTTAATGGGGTCATTGCAAACCAATGATGCTGTGTTGTCAAAAGGTCCCATATTTTGATCTATGAACTTTGCATTTGTGCAAAACACAAGCATAACTATTTATGATGATTTTTAAATAAGGATTCTTGATGGGAATCAGGGTTTACGCACATACTCAAGAAGAAAGAGTCGTTGAGAAACTCTGACACTAATTTCAATTGAGAATTTATTTTAGATTTTTATTTTATTTCTTATTTTATTAAATTGGATCTTTTAATTTTGTTAGAACTCAGTAAAAGGAGTCCAATTAGGTTTCAAGTCAGTTGTTAAAGTCTTGTTAGGTTGCTTTTTGTTTCTTTGTTTAAAGGCTCCATCCGTATGGAGCAAGACAGACTTGAATGATTCATCATTTGAATCTCTGAAATTTCAGGCTTTGAATCTTTAATTTTTTTGAATTTTTTTCTTTAATTTTATTCTATTCTTTGATTTTGTTCGTGGTTTGCATCAATTTGGTATCAGAGCAAAAAGATCCCATAATTTTTTCGTTCCACCATGATTTCCCCTCTTCGTCTCTCTTTCTTTCTCTTTCGGTTTTGCGCCGAAGACCCCCCTTCTCTTTTTTTCCTTTTTTCTTTCTCGGTCGGACCACAACCAACGCATCCCTGCCTGCTCTTCTCGACGCCCCTCTTGTTGCAGCTTGACCCGCCACCGACCATTGTCGCTGTCTTCTTCGCCAGCACCGGTGCCTAGCAGCCTCCTCCCGACTACTTTCCGTAGCTGCAACCCACAGACCCATCACCCCATCATCGGTCGATCGTCGTCGCCTCTCTCTGGGCCGTATCGTAGGCTGCCCTCTCCCCTTGCCGTCGTCATCGTCTTCTTCGCCAGCACCGGCGCCCAGTGGTCTCCTCCCGATCCCTTTTCGCCGCCATAACCCGCAGATCCATCGAGAGTTTCAATCGAGTGGGAAGCAAAGCGTCGATCTTTTATTCGGTCAAGCTTCCATCGCCCCGACTGTCGGCTGAGATGCCTGTGTCTGCGACCCCATCGCCATCTCCTCCCTCCTTGATGATTGCATCCACGCCTGCACCCTTCTCTCTTATCCTCCCTTGTCTCCTGCGCCACGATCACCGTCAATGCCGTCTCTATCGCCGACCATCACCTGTCCGTCCTTAATCCTCATTGTCGCTGACGTCTGCACCGCCTGCCGGATTCCTTGAAGAGTCTCAATCAGGTTAGAGGGTCCGCTCGTAGGCCGACCGAACAACCATAGGCCGCCGACCGACTGACCACAGAGTCAGCACGGGAGATATGGACACACAACTGTCGCTCACCCTTCCCTGCTTCTATTGATTAACCAAGTACACCCACTGGAAAAACTCTCCATCGTCCTACCTCGTCGTCGTTGGTATCATCCCGTTGTTGCCATCGCCAGCCACTCGCCAGTGTCTGCCGCCGTGCTTCCTTGCCATCCATCGTAGGAGCCTCAAAAGCAGTCGGAATAGAGGGCAGTCTTACTATTTTTGAAGAAATAACGCAATCTACAGATTGTGTAAACAATGGTCTATAGACCGCTCGGTCTATAGACCCGGTCCACAGATCTAAAAAAAAGAAAGTCTTTCTTGCCTTCAACCTGCATCACCAGGTGAAAGATTAAATTTTAGATTCTTTTAAAAATCTTTGGATAATTTAATTGCTTAGGTCCTTTATTTTATTCTTTATCATATTTTTTTCATATATTTGCTATTTCTTGCATCAAATACTCATAATTTATCATTGCATGCACCAGAAATAGACATTACGTTGGACTCTATAATTTTATTGTGAGCATCATAGCTAAAAAAATTTTCAATATATATAGTATTTAATTAATATTAAATTTTTTTTTGCTATCATGATTATTGGTAATTTGAAAAACAAACTTGAATCTATAAAATATATGCAAACAATCTTCCAAGAAACTTTAAAATAAATTTGCCAGTTGTTAGGCTGACTTCATGCTGAGATTAGGAAGTTTCATGCTAATCAAATAAATAGCCGTATGGATATAACAAATCTCATAGATCAACAAATAGAACGTCAATTATCCTTAAGAGAGTCAAAAATACGCAAACAATCTTTAGAAGATTTTTCTAGTAATCAACCTTTTCATCGATCTCCTTCATGAAATTTTAAACCTACTGATAGCTAGAGTCATGTCATACATACTAGTCAGTCTTTTCAGACATCCCTGATCTATACAATAGTTTCTCCGATTATCTATCATTCCATAAATAATTTTAAGGATTCTCATTATCATAGGAGAGATGAGTATGATAGAGAAGACTTTAACTCTCTAAAACCAGCAACTTCAGAAAAAGAGTATGATGAAGAATATGAAAAATCAGGAGGCTGTGTTAACGTCATGCGAGGTATAGTCACCGCTCCTATAGATAAGGTTTGGAAACGTGCTAGCATTTTTCACATGTATGCCCAATGTAAGAATAAGGTTTGCAAACTTGTCATTGATAGTAGAAGCTCTATGAATGTTGTATATAAACCTGTCAAAGGGGATAAGAACTCTCTTCAACCTCCTAATCAGAAAAGTTGTCACACTTTGTCTCATAAAGAATTTGAAATAGAAAGTGGAGAATCCAGGATAATGTTAGCTATCTTCTTCAGAAATGAGATTCACCTGATCTTAGACTCCCAAGATAATCCACCTTTTAAAATTGAGCAATTAAAAGAAGAATTTAAGGATGTAACCCCAGAAGACATATCCGATGACCTACCTTCCATACATGATATCTAACATGCCATTGATTTAGTCCCAGGGTCACAGATATCTAATCTTTCATATTATAGGTTGAATCCTAAGGAGGGTGTGGAAATGAGAAAACAGGTAGTAAAGAAGACTATAGTTCTATTTGTTGATCGATTATCTAAAATAGCAAATTTCATTCCTTATCAAAAGAATTTTGATGCTTCTTTTATTGCAAAGTTATTCTTTAAGGAAGTCATTCGACTTCACGAATTGCCTTCTTCCAAGTATCTAACCGTAATACCAAATTTATAAGTTATTTTTGGAAGATCCTTTGAAAATTATTTGGAATATTTAAATTTTTCTTCATCCTTTCACCCACAGATTAATGGTCAAACAGAGGTTGTAAATAGTAGTTTTGATAATTTACTTAGGTATCTAGTTGGAGATAAACTTGGAACGTGAAAATTGTCATTGTCTACCGCAAAATTTATCTATAATAATTCAGTAAATAGGTCTACTGATAAAAGTCCTTTTGAAATTATTTATAGCTTCAATCTCCATCAACCCATTGATCTTATTTTCTTACCTATAAATAACCGTATTTTTGAGTTTGCCATTTTTTTTTGCTAAACACATTCATGACATTTATATGGATATTAGAAGATTGCTATAAGTAATGAAAAATATAAACTTGCTGCTGATGCTCATCATAGAATAATGGAGTTTAACGAGGATGACTATGTGAAGGTTCGTGTTCGTCTTAAACATCATCTTTGAAATTCATTCAAAAAGTTACATGTCCGAACCACTAGTTCATTTCGTATTCTTTGTAAACTTGAGCCTAATACATATTTTATAGAATTATCCTCTAATTTAAAATTTACTCTAGTTTTCAATGTTGAGGATTTGCTACCTTTTCGAGGTACATTCGAGCCTCTTACTATGCATGCAGGTGATAGTAGGGATCACACTTCATCTCTTCCAGTGCTAGTTTCAGTTCTTCCATCACTTCTACCATCTTCATCGGATCGAATTGAACGCATTATCATGGATGAGATTGTTTCTACTATTGATGGAGAATTTCATCGATTTTTGATCAAATGGCACGACCGTCCAGACTTATATACTACTTAAATCCTCGAGGAAAAACTACGACGTATTGATCTAGATGTTTTAAAAGATTATTTCAATTCCTCGCTAGAGTTGAGTTTTTCCAGCTAGGGGGGAATGATGGGAATCAGGATTTACGCATATACTCAAGGAGAAAGCGTCGTTGAAAAATCCTAACCTTAATTTCAATTGAGGATTTATTTAGGATTTTTATTTTATTTCTTATTTTATTAAATTGTCTTTTAATTTTGTTAAAACTCAGTGAGAGGAGTTCTATTAGGTTTCAAGTCAGTTGTTGTAGTCCTGTTAGGTTGTTTTTTGTTTCTTTATTTAAAGGCTTCACCTGTATGGAGAAAAACAGACTTAAATGATTGATCAATTGAATCCCTGAAATTTCAGGCTCTGAATCTTTATTTTTTTTGAATTTTTTTCTTTTCTTCTTTAATTTTATTCTGTTCTTTGATTTTGTTCGTGGTTTGCATCAATTCTACTTTCTTTCTACAATATCTGAAATCAACGGTGTATATGGCATAGAAACACATTATATCATGCGAGTCTTTCAAGATCTAAGAATGATGCTGTGTCTGAGATATTGCAAAGACCATTGGTGTTTGTATCTTGGAAAAACCTTCAGAATCTTGATCAACCAATAAACCATCCTTGTACCATAAGAAGCACTATATTAGCTAATCAACCATATTCTTTATCAAAAACTTAATTATTTTATAAATTTATAATCAGGTTTAATCAACTTGTATATATCATCAAGCTTTAGTGTTAGATGAGTATTTCAAGTAATATGATATTCTGTTTAACCATATGGTACCTAGATTCTCTGTTGCTCTTCAATGTCCTTTTTTTTTTTTTTTTTTTTTTTTTTTGTGGTTGCAGTTGAGGCTCGAAGGAGTGTCCTCAAATAAGATGGGCCAATTTACTGTTGTACTGGAGGTAAATTTGTCTTTTCTATTCTTCAACTTATCCAGCCATGTGAAACAACTTTGACCCTGCTAGCTAGCATTTTCATTTGCTCAAAATTGATTATTGCCAGGTTTTTGAAGTTGCCCCTTCCCTTTTCATGGTTGATGTTCGGAAGGTTGCTGGTGATACACTAGAATATCACAAGGTTTGTATATTTTTCTTGGGTTTATGAATTCTGTTTCTTTTTGGAGCCCTGTTGCTAGCAATTTGCTGGTCTTATCTCATCTATGTTAATGATCTTTTAAAAGACTGCGGTGAAGATACTGAAACTAAAAAAAAAAAATTGTCAAAATATTACAAAACTTTCAAGAACTGAAAGCCCTTAGGCAATGCATACAATGATTCTACCTTAAGTAGCAACCATTTATTTTCCAGTTAAGAGAAGCTTAATGCAGGGGGCTATTGGGGAGTGGTTGATTGTTATTTGTATTGGGTGCAAATATGATAAATTGGAGATGTTGTATGCAATAAAAGAAAATTTTTGGTGTAGCTACAAACTATCTTAAGCTAGGAATATTGTATGTATTTGTGGATGGTGACTAGACAATTAGAATTTAAACTGGTTGTTAACTTGTTTTCCCCAGTTGTCATAGATACTTTTCCACCTAACAAGCTGAGGTTCCCGGTTTGAATGTGGGTAACTTAAAATAATGGGTGGGTCTCCCACCCTTGAAGGAAAAAGGGTTAGTAACTGTTAGCAAGACCCTGCTATATCCTTTTATGGAACTTTCCGACAGAGCTGTGCTCCATATCTAACTGCATCTTGATTGGTTAACTGCTAGTTACTAACAGCAGCTTACTGAAATAGAAGATAATGTGACCGTCACATGCTAATAAGCTTATTGCTCATTTAGTTCTACAAGATTTTATGTGGTAAGCTGGAGCATATCATCTGGAGACCGGCAGAAGCAGCTTCTAAATCTTTCACTTCCTAGGACAAACAAATTGCTGATTTATTTTTGAGAGAGACAACATGCCGATCAACTCTGAGATTTGTTGCAAATGTAATTATTGTTTGTGGAGCTCAGACCATGTGCATTTGAGGAGTCACATGAAAGGGGCCAGCTGTTGTTGCCACTGTCAACCATATATCAAACCAGTTTGAGGTATTTCAGTGTATTTGTGTGTAAAGTATCACTCAAAAGGCTTCCTTGAAATGACGTGTTAGTGCTGTTGGCCATTATTATGTGCAAAAAATGGATTCTGTTTGGAGTTGCAATGTGTAGATATATGATAATCCATGACATCGCTAGTAGTGAAGTTTGTTGAAGATCCTTTCCGTTCTCTCTTTTGACAAACATGATTAGATTCTTGCTGTCTGCCTGAGCATGATTAGATTCTTGCCAAGGCTTGCTGTCTGCCTGAGCATGTTGTATGTCATGCGTTTGTTGAGGATCATTTCTATTCTCTATTTTGAGAAACATGATTAGATTCTGTTCTGACAAACAATAGCCGTTTGTCAACCTTTGATGCTTGGTATGGATGTGTGAGCTGATGTGTGCATAATCAGTATGGCTGTTGCAATTGAATTGAGGGTGCACTTTTCGAGAAAAGGAAACTATAAAATCAATAACTACCATTTTCTTTGTTGATTTTCCTCTGGATGGTTCTTGGTTTAAACATGCACATTGTTTGTCATAAAGGGGTGAACATTCTTGTTTTGCGGCAAAAAATATGTTACTTGGATTTCAGGCCCCTGTTGTGACACTGGTCAGATATATTCATGGAGAGTGATGTGTATTTATCAGTAGAACATATTTAAGTGAATAGTTTCTTTAGAGGCAGACGTAACCTGCTTCTACCTGGTAGAACCGATCTAGTACGATTCACCAGAGGGATGTGTGTCCATCGATTGAAGAAATTCGGTGAATATTCTTTTGAGGCCGCCGTAACCAGCGTTTGCCTGGTAAAACCAAGCTAAAACTCTCATAACAAATGTTTACACGTAACGGGCATTCGGCGGTAACTAAGCCATCTGGACTTGAACAAAAAACCATGAGCAGGCTTGTACCCTATGGCGTGTCTTTTTTTTTTCTTTCTTTCTTTTTCTTTTCTTTTCTTTTTTTTTTTAATAAGATGGATCATTCATACCCATCTAGTGTGAATGCAAATAAAAAAATCAAAAAATAAAATATCTCTAAAAGGTTTAGGGTCACAGAGATATCAGTTTAATAAAAGAATTCAAAATGCTCTGCAACAAAAATTGCAATACTGTTTGCCTCCCCAAAAATATTCAATAGTACATGATAGTAGCGGTGCTAGCAGTGGTAAATGATAGTACAGAGGTAAATGATAGTGGTAAATGATAGTACAGAGATGCTCAGTGGTAAATAATAGTACAACGGTGCTCAGTGGTAAATGATAGTACAGAGGTGCTAGCAGCGGCATAGAAGGAGCAGATTTTATATTGGCTGTGGCACTATCGGATAGGTCATATGAGTGACCGTGGGCTCACAAAACTAAGCAGAAGAGGTATGATCCCAGCTCTGAAGAAGAAGGGCACAGATCTTTGTGAGTCGTATATCTTTGGCAAACAGTATAGGATGAAGTTTGCTAGAAATACCAAACGCAGCAAGAGAGTGTTGGATTTAGTGCACTCGGATGTGTACCAAACGCAGCAAGAGAGTTGGATTTAGTGCACTCGGATGTATGGGGATCAGCTCCTGTATCAGTTAGAGGTGGGGCAAAATACTTTATTACTTTCATTGATGATTTCTCAAGGAAGGTGTGGGTTTATCTGATCAGAGAAAAATCAGAGGTGTTTGTCTAGTTCAGAGCCTGAAGAGCTGAAGTAGAGAAGAAGTCAGAGAGACAGGTAAAGTGTCTAAGGTCGGATAATGAAGGAAAATATATTAACCTAGAGTTCAGGAGGTACTGTGAGAAAAATGACATCAAACGTCATTACACGGTGAGGATGACTTTCCAGCAGAATGATGTCGTTGAGAGGATGAATCGGACATTGAATGAGAAGGCACGGAGTTTGAGGCTACAAACATCACTCCCAAAGTTTTTTTGGAGTGATGCTCTAATTTTTTCTTATTTTCTTATGAATAGGTCCCCTCATTATAAGCTGAATAAAGGCATTCCAGACGAGGTCTGGAGTAAAAAGAAGGCGGAGCTTGGCCACCTGAAAGTCTTCGATTGCACAGTCTATGCACATGTGGAGGCAACTGAGAGGAGCAAATTAGATCCAAAATCTCAAAAAATGACATTCATAGGATATCCACAAGAAGTCAAGGGGTACCTGCTGTGAGACTCTTATTGTTCCTACGGCTGCTCGGAGACAACCATAGATCTGATCTCTTGTATGAATCTGGATGTTAATCTAGCAAACTGAAGAAGATCTAAGAAAGATGAGAGAAGCTAGAATTTTGGTGTTGGAACTAGAGAGAAGAGAGAAGAGAGTTAGGAAGAAAAGGTTAATTGTATTCCAACCTTATTGTAAAAGTTACAATATCCTGGTTTATATATCCTAGAGTTTCTACATAAATCCTAATAAATTCCAACTCAAAAACTCCTCTAGGCTAACCCAACCCATACATGAATTAGCCCCCTTAAGACCTCTTGAATCAGGCCTTAAGACCCCTAGGATCAACCCAGACCCTAGCCCAAAATAGATCCTCGCGTAACTCTGTCCGTGCACTGAGCCGACTCAGTCTCAGCATTGAGCCAGCTAAGTTTCACTGGGTCGGCTCAGTCTGAAACTGAGCCGACCCAATCCCGTGCCGTGCCAGACTGAGCCGACCCAATCCCGTGCCGTGCCAGCAGTTCCAAACGTGCAGCTCTTTATTTTGCCTGTGCTCTAAGACTTAGTCGGCTAATCTGCAAAAAAAAAATTTTCCTACAGCCTTCAAGCTCCGGCTTTGATTCCTTGCTCCACCTTGTGTCCCAGATCTCTGAAGCACCAACCAAGCCTCTTGAGGCCCTCAATACCTAAACCTCAAGCCCGTGAAGAGCTACATACCGCATCCATCCTAGAATAACTCTTATCCTAGCTCTAGAACCACACCAGTCCTAGCCTCTCTGGAGCCCTCACCCTGGCTACGCCCGTAGCCTCCTAAGGCTTAGGAGCATTACACCACCTACAATCTCCACCTTGGTGCGCTCAAGCCTTAGCACACCTGGCAATATCCTCCTGCATGATCCCACTGTCCATGCATGTCCTGATAGCCCCTCGAGCTCACTTTGCCACTGTTATTCTTCTTCAACTGCTGAGCTCCCTTTGAGACCTTTGGGATGACCGCCTCCACCGCTGAAGTCCTTGGCTTGTTCCTCTGCACCACCTTTGAAATTGTAGGTATCCTTCTGCTTGGCAACTACATCACTTATTCTAAACTTTTCTGAAAATCATACAATATTCCTTTATCGACACTCACCGCATATCCTGAAGCTCCACCTAACACTATCCCCTCAAAGCCATGCATGTCTCCCTACACAATCCTCTTCATCTGGATCTGTATAGCTTTGGCACTGGTGCTGAGATATAGGTCCTCCCTCTGCATCCCTCTGCTCTGAACCCATGTCACAGCTTCCTCCATCCATGAAGCCATCTCTGCCTGGTGCTCCACCTGGATCTGAAGTCCTCCTGATGCCGTAGAAGTCGACTCTGTCTTCGAGTCCTCTGAGGCCAACCATCCAATGCTACACTGTTGGGCCTGCCGCTGTACCTCGAACACCATCACTGCCCCTTCGGATCCTCTGCACTTTGCAGACCTATCCAAAACCCTCTCAAATACACTGCATCCTACGGGCTCCTCCGAGACCACCAAGAGCTCATCCGACTCTTCACTATCAGCGACTGAATTAATGGAATCCGAGCTTTCTCCTCCCTTGCACTTCTTCCAAAATGGATACTTCCGCTTAAAGTGCCTTGCTTCTCCGCACTTGAAGCATCTTTTGGATCCTTTGCTGCCCCTCAGTTCGCTCTTCTTCTTTTTTTTTCTGTGCTTTTCTAAAACTACAAGACTCTCCAGGAAGACCTCCCTCTTCGTCATCCGTTTCTACTGCTCGTGAGAAATATCTTGACTAGGGATGGTGGACAGCAGCCCTATGATCTCTTCCTTCCTCACGAAGTCTGGAGAAGCCTTTTGATCTAAATCTCGCTGCTGATCTTTACTGAAAATCGATCTTCTTCCTCCTCCATGCTCAACCAGGCTCTGATACCAATTGTTGTTCCTATGGCTGCTCGGAGCCATAGCCGTAGATCTAATCTTTTGTGTGAATCTGAATGTTAATCTAGCAAACTGAAGAAGATCTAAGAAAGATGAGAGAAGCTAGAGTTTTGGTGTTGAAACTAGAGAGAAGAAAGAAGAGAGTCAGGAAGAAAAGCTCAATTGTATTCCAATCTTATTGTAAAAGTTACAATATCCTGGTTTATATACCCTAGAGTTCTCACATGAATCCTAATAAACCCCAGCTTAAAAACTTCTCTAGGCTAACCCAACCCATACATGAATTAGCCTCCTTAAGACCTCTTGAACCAGACCTTAAGACCCCCAGGATCAACTCAGACCCTAGCCCAAAATAGACCCTCATGTAACTCTGCCCGTGCACTGAGCCGACTTAGTCTCAGCACTGAGCCGGCTAAGTTTCACTAGGTTGGCTCAGTCTGAAACTGAGCTGGCCCAGTCCTATGCTATGCTAGTAGTCCCGAACATGCAGCTCTCTATTTTGCCTATTCTCTGAGACTTAGCCAACTCAGTTTTGGATTGAGCCGACTAACCTACAGAAAATCCTTTTTTCTACAACTTTCAAGCTCCGACTTTGGTTCCTTGCTCCATCTTGTGTCCTAGATCTTCGAAGCACCAACCAAGCACCTTGAGGCCCTCAATACCTGAACCTCAAGCCCGTGAAGATCTACATGTCGCCTCCACACTAGGATAACTCCTGTCCTAGTCCTAGGACCACACCTATCCTAGCCTCCTCGGAGCCCTCAACCTGGCTCCGCCTATAGCCTTCCAAGGCTTGAGAGCACCACACCACCTACAACTCTTAGGCACAGAAGTCGGTGGTCAATAGGAACATTATCTTTGATGAGAAGAGCATCTTGAGGAGGTCTGGAATAGATGAAACTGAAAAAATAAAGATGAATAACGGTGGCCAATCAAAGAATGATGGCACGCAGGTTACATCCACTTACAGGAGTGTTCCTGTTGAGATGAAGTTGGGTGGAAAAATAATGTCTCAGATTGAAAATCAGCTTGGAGGGCCGGCAGTTCAGATAGATGTACAGAAGCAACTACAGACATCAGACAGAGATGTGCCAGTGGGAGTGGCTTTGCACAAGCTCCAACGTACTATTAGAAGATCGGTTAGATATGGCATTGATGAGGTTATCTTCTATGCACTCATCACTGCTAATGAAGATCCAGAAAATTATACAGAGGCCATGGAGAGTGAGGATCATGATTCATGGATGTAGACCATGATGGAGGAGATGGAATTACTTGAGAAGAATCAGACATGACAGCTGGTGGATCTTTCAGAGGATGCTCGATCTATTAGCTCAAAGTGGGTGTTCACAAAGAAATAAGTACCTTTAGAACAAGATGGAGTCAGATTCAAAGTAAGGCCGATAGCAAAGGAATACTCATAAAGGGAAGGGATTGACTATATAAAAATTTTTTCTTCTGTGGTGCGTCATACATCTATTCGAGTTTTACTGTCATTGGTGGCACAGCATAATATAGAATTGGAATAGATGGACATGAAGATGGCCTTCCTTCATGGAACTTTGGACGAAAGAATCTACATGAAGCAGTCAGATAGTTTCATGGAGATGGGACAGGAAGAAAAGATGTGTTCACTCAGAAAGTCTTTGTATGACTTGAAATAATCCTCTCATCAGTGGTATCAAAGATTTGATAGCTTTATCTTGAGCCTGGTGAAGGAAAATCCTAATTTTTCGGATCAGATTCGTTCAGATCTGATCGAATCAAGAGATATATTTCAAAAATTTTTCTCTTTGATCCAGATCAGATCTAGAATATTTTAGATCTGATCTTTATTATTTTAATAATTAAAATAAATTTAGATAAATTAAATTAAATTTAATTTATCTTAACGTAGGATAATCCTATTATCCATTGATGATCCTATAAGCAGCGGAAGGTTCTGGATCTAGCCACGCAAGTGCTTGGTCTCTATCGATATCTACTCAGGCTGGATCTAGAGATCCTCTTCTTCTCTATCATATCTTCAAAAATCAGATCTGAATCTGATTTGGAGGATCTTCAAAATACCTTTCGAAGATCAGCAGTTGTCCTTTGCAGCAGCGCAGCCTTCTAGCTTTCTGTCGCCTTTCTCTCATCTGGATTGCACCAACTTGGATCCCAAAACTCCTTTTGGGCATGGAGAGGAGAGGGAGAAGATGGACTTGGCATGGAGGAGGAGAGGAGAGGCAGCCTTGGGGCATGGGAAATTTTTCAATACTCCTTTGAGTTGGGCGCAGGGTCTTATTTATAGACTATGCGTGATCCAACTCCTCTTCTTCCCAACCAATCACAACCCTTTGTGAAATCAGATCTAAATCTGATTGGTGGAAATAGAGTCCCTTGGATTCCTCCTTAGATGGCCTAAGACCAGTCAAACTTGGTTCTTAGGAGAAGTCTAATTGGAATCCAAAAAGGAGATGGAGTCCCTGTCCAACAGGGACTCCTGGGCGCCTCCAGCTTGGGCACACGCCAAGGGTGGCGTGCGCCCTCCTCCTTGCCAGGTTCTGGTAGGGGGGACAAGCCCCCACCAGCTCTCCAATAGGTGCGTGACACATGGACAGAAGTCAAAGTATCAATGGTCAACATTTGACCAGTCAAAGGTCAACTTTTGACCAAAGTCAAAGGACGAGAAATGGCAGGTGACCAAAAATGGTAGGTATTGTCTTACAAAATAAGACAACCCTTTTCTGACCTTGGACAAGGCTCCAGTCAGACCAAGTGAAGGCCTCTGATTGAGCACAAACTCCTTTGGCTCAGTCAGGACAACTATTTATGATAGTAAAAGAAGAACGTTAGGTTCAATCGAGTGCTAGCACGATTTTCTTGAACCTAATTGAATCTCATTCAGATCAATTGAACTGGATCAGTTCAATTGATGATCACCAGATTCAAACCCTTGTTTGTGTGACCCAGTTAGGTTCAGTTCTGTATGGTAATGGGATATGTCATGATCTCTATCATCGACATCATCGAAACTCCTTTCGATGGATCAGAACTCTTCTGATTCGAACAGCTAGAATGATCGATCATCTAAATCATTCTAATTGCTCCCAAAATCCACCAGTGACACCTAGCAGTATATGGTGGCAACCCATCAGAGCTGAATGCGAACCTCTTGGTGCAGCTACCTGTGTGATTAAGTTCTTCTATCTTGAGCCCCGATCAGATTAGGGTTAAGGTGAACTCGTCAAACCCTAGTCTCTGTCATATGATGTAATCATTCGATTCAAGTCCGATGTGAAAACCTAAATAGAAACTCTTTCTATTATTTCACTCTGCCATGGCCATGGGCTTCTGGACTTGATTCTCATGATCATCATAGGGCTGCTCCTCTACCACCGAGGTAGATAGATTCCATCTTGATGCAATCCAGTTCCTACAATGAACATGCTATAGCCAACATACACCTCAGGGTTCCATATGGCTAGGAGACCGAGTTAATGGTGTAGTCAAACTATAACACCCTCAAGGTGAACTGCCGATGCACCTCAGGTCAAAGAACCAGACACACCACTGCAGCATCGAGTCAGTCATTGACGAGAAGGTAGACTTCCTAATGACTACTCAAGGTGGTCACGCTCAGTGCCCTCGTTCTCTAACGAGTATCTGTACTCTCACTCCGGTGTCTCCATACCGTAGACTCAAGACTCATCTACTAAAGAGAAGCGATTGTACACCAATCTTTTAGATCAATCATCATCCTCATGATGATCCTATGGTTGGAAGCATTTTATGAGTTAATAATGATTATTCATGTCTTAAATTTTCAACTCTTAAAAATATGAATTATCATTACCATTAACTCAAAGGATGTATCACAGACACCAAATACACATATGTGATAGAAAATAGTTTATTTTATTGATTATAGTCAAAATTATAATTTTGCCCCTAGAAGTGTATTACAAGTGTCAGCCAATTCTGGCTTCTAGGGCACATATATCTAACACCTAGGTTTCAGCAGATGTGAACATGATTGTTGTATCTATGTCAAGGATGTAGATGAGAAGGATGCCATGTACCTGTTATTGTATATAGATGATATGCTCATAGCCAGTAGAAGTATGGATGTTATGAAAAGGTTGAAAAGAGCATTATCATCTGAATTTGAGATGAAAGATTTGGATCCAACTGAGAAAATTCTTGGAATGAAGATTTGCAGAGATAGGTGCAAAGGAGTACTCCATTTGTCACAAGAAAAATACGTCCAGAAGGTTCTGAAGAGGTTTGGGATGGAGAAGGCCAAACCTGCAGAGACGCGATTGCGAGCCGTATATCTCTCTCCAAGTTATAGTGCCCCCAATCAGAAGAGGAGAGAGAGTACATGGAATGAGTCTTTTATATAAATGCTGTAGGCAGTGTGATGTACACGATAGTATACTGTAGTCCAGATATAGCACATGCTGTGAGCATGGTTAGTAGATATATGGCTAACCCTAGGAAGGAACATTAGAAAGCATTGAAATGGATATTGAGATATCTACATGAAATAAGGGATTATGGTTTGATGTTTGGTGGATAGTCGAAAGGATTTAGAGAACAATCTGTAAAGATGTGTGAAGATTCAGATTCTCTAGAAGGATTTGTTGATGCAAATTATGCTGGTGATCTTGATACAAGAAGGTCTACTACTGGATACCTCTTCTGCGTATATAATGGACCGATGTCTTGGAGATCAATTCTTCAGCCAATCACGATCTTATTTACCACAGAGGTCGAGTATATTGGGATAACGAAGGCTGCAAAGGAAGCTCTTTGGCTTAGGAGGCTGATTAATAAGTTGGAGATGGAGCAGAGTAAGGTTACACTATTCAGTGATAGTCA
The DNA here is from genome assembly GCA_006176705.1 of Cocos nucifera. Lineage (NCBI taxonomy): Eukaryota > Viridiplantae > Streptophyta > Magnoliopsida > Arecales > Arecaceae > Cocos > Cocos nucifera. The sequence continues at coordinate 208,901 of QRFJ01002880.1, forward strand.
AAGTGCTCTGTTGTTGGCATAGAACCCAGTTTATCATGCGCGCACAAAGCATATAGACGTGAGATACCATAAGATCAAAGAGCTGATGGAGGAAGATGAAGCGAAACTGATGAAGATCCATACCAAGAAGAATCAGTCTGATGCACTCACGAAGGTACTCTCTAGAGATAGCTTTCAAAGATGTATAGCACGGATGGATCTGTTGAGAAGAGATGAGTTCACAAGGACTTGGAAGCACCAAAGTAGAGAATGTGAGCTCAGAAGTGGCACTCCCAAGTCTTGAAAATATGAGAAGATAGATCATAGAAAGACGAAAGCGAGCCAAAAGAAGAATCAATCTCAATAGTAAAGTTCAGAAACTAGGCTGGCTCACTCTGAGACTGAGCCAGCTCAGTTAAAAACTGAGTCGGCTCAGTCCAGGATTGGGTCGGCTAGGTCTTAGAAAAAAATTTAGATAGAAAGCATCATTTTTGAGCTATTAGCACGGTACACAACTAGGTCGGCTCGGCCTGAAACTGAGCTGACCCAATCGTAGGTTAGCTGGCTCAGTCTGAAACTGGGCCGGCTCAATTTTTGTGGATTATTATTTTATATACGTGGGTTGTTTGGGTTTGAAGAGTTTTTCTATGAGCTTGGGCTTGACCCTTTATAAAGTATATATACTGAAAATAGGTCAAGTTTATAAGAGTATTGAAATATACTGAATAAAAGCTCTTTTCTCTTAGAAATCTCTTCTTCTCTATTCCTTTGAATTGTTTGATCGTGCTTCTGTATTAATCTCTGAGAAGTACTTCCTTATTGCTTGGCTAATCACCGATGGCCACGTTGATCCATGTGGAAAGAATACATATTCCCAATAGTTCTTAGCTTTCTTCGACTTCTTTGATTTCTTCGAGTTCTTTTCGACTACACTTTTTATTCTCCTCTCTCTTGACCCCCCCTTTGTGGCAATATTAACCAGATCCTAGATAGCAAGTTATGAATGATGCTGTGCTGAAAAATTAGCATCTACCGCTCTTCTGAATAATGGAGTCAGATCAGCCATCACTAGGTTAAAAGCATTTTCATATGGATGCAACCTCCGCAAGCTTCATCATCCAATGTCTTATCAAAGCATACCTATATCATAATTATAGTTATCACAGGATATCATAATTATAGTTATCATAGGATATCATAAATATAGTAACCTAAATTTTTTGGTGTTTTTATCATAGAATTGAACATCACAATCTAAAATATTGAATTGATATTTCATGTCCTTGCACCATCTATTGAGAAAATATTTTTCAAGAATGCGAAATACTTCATTTTGATGGAGAACCAATAAGGCATGCCTGCACAAGTATCCTTTGAACTCAAATGATCGGCATTGGCATTTCACTTCTTCCAATTGGCTATACCAAGTAACATAATAGTTTTTTACAATTTTCTTCTTAATTTTGTTAACTTCGAATCTCTCAAATGATTTCACATAATATGTAGCGAAGTTATCATATTCTTCAGTTAATTTAATATTTGATGCAGCCATCTCAAGTATCTCATTCTGAAATTTTTTGAATATATGCCTAGTGTACATGGCTGCTGCTTATCTCTCAAATGGCAAGGATGTTTTGAGGAAAATATTTATTTGCAGTGAAATATTGTCTTGCTCATTTTCTGCTTCGAATCTTTTCTTCAAAGCATCCTCATACCTCTCGATAAATTCTTTTAGTATTGTCTTCGAATTAATAAATCCATCAAAGAAGTGGTTCATACTCTCACTCCTCCAAGAGAAGGAGATACCTAGAAAGAAAGTTAGGACCAAAGAATATTAGCGATACAGTGTTAGTGTCACTGAATATCATTCAAAACTTAGCAAAAAAAAGGTAAAAAAAAGAAAAAACTATCTTTGATTCCAACATACCTGCAAAGAAGGTATCCTTAAGATAGATAGGAATCCATTTATCTCGGCATTCATAGAAACCATACAATCAATCTACCGCCTTGCATTCTTCATACTTATCCATGAGTTGTCTCCATTTTTTCTTAAAAGACTGTATAGTTATAGTATTGTTGGGGATAAATCCCGCTCCTGCCGAAGCCCGGCCCGACGCTCAGCCCAACGTAACCAGTAGCTGCTGAAGAGCTTCAGCGCCAGGCGCCAGGCCGAGCCCCTAAGACGGCCGGACCGCTTAGAGGCCGAACTCCCCCGCACCCAGATCTCGGCCGAACTGCTTAGAGGGCGAACTCCCACCGCCAGCCGAACTTCCTGACGGCCGAGCTCCTTGGACTCCAAGCGGCTGGACTTCTTCAGGAGACAGACTCCTCCCAGACGCCCGTTCGGCCATCCGAGCTTTTCCCAGGTTTTCCCCTTCAGCTGAACTCTCCTACGAACCCATGCAGCCGAACTCCTTCGAATCCCACGGCCGAACTCCTTCGGACCGACCCCAGGCGAGTCCGTGCAGCCGAACTCCTTCGGACCGACCCCAGGCGAGTCCATGCGGCCGAACTCCTTCGGACCGACCCTAGGCGAGCCCAGGCGGCCGAACTCCTTCGGACCGACCCCAGGCGAGTCCATGCGGCCGAACTCCTTCGGACTTCCCACGGCCGAACTCCTCCGGACTTCCAGCGGCCGAACTCTACAGATGGCTGACCCTTCGGCTAGACGAACTCCCCCAGCTTCCCCTTCGACCGAACTCCGTTGCAAGTCCAAACTCCGTTGGATGAACCGTCGCCTGCAGCAAGGCTGGACGACGCCTTCCTCTCCGTACCGGACTCCATGTGGCCTACGGCTCGCCGATATGGCCCCCACGATCTACTGGACGACGCCTTCCTTTCCGTACCGGACTCCATGTGGCCGACTGCTCGCCGGTATGGCTCCCACGACCTACCGGACGACGCCTTCCTTTCCGTACCGGACTCCATGTGGCCGACTGCTCGCCGGTATGGCTCCCACGACCTACCGGACGACGCCTTCCTTTCCGTACCGGACTCCATGTGGCCGACTGCTCGCCGGTATGGCTCCCACGATCCTACCGGACGACGCCTTCCTCTCCGTACCGGAACTCCATGCTGCCCGATGACTCTCTGCCAGACGGCACAGCCGTCACCATCAACTAAGCTCCGCTATAAAAGGACCCCTCCCGACATACTAAGGCTAAGCTCTCTGAACTCTCGACTCTCTAAGCTCTTCCTCCACATCTCTAAGCTCCGGAACTCATTCCGAGCACTCCATTACTGTTGGCCGGAAACTAACTTGACCGTCGGAGGGTCCTGCCGGAGCCACCACCCCACCGGTTCCGGACGGGACTTCGTTTTGCAGGTCCCCGGCGGCGCCTCAGCGGCCTCGATTGCGGCGACCTCCGGCGGCGACGGATTTCTGCACCAACAGATTGGCGCCGTCTGTGGGAACAAGGGCCTGAACCTTCGAGGTTCCCTTGTTCTTAAAGGAGTGCTCGGCGACGATTTCCCTCCCCTGCTCCGGATCTCTCTCCTCCCTCTTCAGTATTCCTTTTCTGAAAAGAAAAATGCCTCCCAGAAGAACCTCGACCCGGAGGTCGGCAGCCTCCGCGGCCCGATCCCGTTCGGGTCCGTCCGCTCCCACTCCGGCCCCGGCTACGCGGGCCCGCTCCGTACTCGCGGTAGATGCGGAGCGGTTCGACCTGCTTGCCCAGCAGGTCCGCGATCTTACGGAGGCGGTGCAGGCAGTGCAAGCCACGCATTCGCGAGGTCCAGCGCCCACTCGACCGGCGCGGGGTTCCCCGGAGCCCGGGAATCCAGTCCAGGAGCGACCGATGTGGGCTACCCAACCTCCGGCCCTCGGGAGAGAGGGGCAGCCGGCAAAGAGCCCCTGCTCGGACCGCGGCTCAACCCAGGGAGAAGCTTCGCACCGCACCCCTTCCGCGAGAAGACCTTGGGGATTAAGGATCGCGAAGATTTCCTGGACCAAAGGCTCATGGAGATGGGACGGCGCATAGAAGAACTTCGTCGTACTCCTTCCTCCCGCGGTAACGATATTTGCACTGATCCTCCCTTCTCACAGAAAATTATGCAGGAACAGGTACCACCGAACTTCAAGCTCCCGCATTTCGAAAGCTACGATGGGACCACCGACCCGGTCGACCATTTGGAGGCCTTCAGGACGACGATGTTACTTCCATGGCGCGCCTGATGCCATTTTGTGTCGGGCTTTCCCTTCTACCCTCAAGGGAGCCGGCTAGGAATTGGTACTCGGCGCTTAAGCCGGGCACCATCCTGTCGTTTGACCAAATGAGTCAACAATTCGCGGCCCACTTCGTCAGCAGCAAACGGCCGCGCAGAGGCTCGGATTCCCTGTTGGCCATTAGGCAAAAAGAGGGGGAACCCATCCGGGCTTACGTCACCCGGTTCAACACTGCCGCGCTGGAAGTCCGGAACCTGGACCAATCAGTTGCTATGGCCGCCCTCAAGGGCGGCCTTCAGAAGAACGACCTGCTGTTTTCCCTGGAGAAGAAATATCCCAGGGACTTCGCTGACATGCTAGCTCGGGCCGAAAGCTATGCCCGGGCAGAAGAGGCTTTCGAGGCCAAGGATGGTGAAGCTCGCGACAAGCGACGAGTAGGCAGAGCGGGAAGGCCGGCCGAGGAAAGAAAGCGCACCGAAGCCTGGCCGCGTTCCCGAACTCCCCCTGGTCGCGGGCGTGCCCGGACTCCACCCCAGGCTCGGGAGGCGGGAAGCCACCGACGGAAAGACGCGCCGAAGTCCTCCTCGGCACCGAAGTCCCACCCGACGCCGAGGTTCCCCCCGGCGCCGAGGTTCTCCCTCGCGACGAGGTCCCTCCCCGCGCCAAGGTTCTCCCCTCCGACGGCGTTTTCACAGCTACGCCCCCCTCAACGCCCCGAAGGCTCAAGTGCTGCTGGAGATCAAGGGACGACTTCCGGAGCCGGAGAGGATGCGTTCCCATCCCAGAAAACGCAACCCCAACAAGTTCTGCCTTTACCACCGTGACCACGGTCACGATACCGAGGAGTGCATCCAGCTCCAGGACGAAATCGAGGAGCTGGTCCGGCGGGGCAGGCTTGGCCGATTCCTGCGAAGACGATCCTAAAGAGCAGGAAGATCGGCCGAGAATGTTGCCACCGATTGGGGAAGATCGGCAGGAGGACCGGCCGTCTCTTGGCGTCATTAACACCATCTCGGGAGGACCGCAGCAGGGAAAGACCGACGAACCCGAGGGATCGGCAAAGAGGCAGAGGACCTCGGAGCCCGTGACCTTCACCGAGGCAGACGCCCAGGGGATCAGATTTCCGCACAACGACGCGGTTGTAATCTCTTTAAACGTCGCTGATTATGATGTACGCCGCGTCTTTGGTGGATAATGGAAGTTCGGCGGACATATTGTTTTACGATGCCTTCTTGAAAATGTCCCTACCTGACACCCGCTTAGGACCTGTAAATTCCCCCCTGGTGGGATTTGCTGGACACGCCGTTCCGGTCGAAGGCATGGTGACTTTGGCAGGTGACGGCGGGCCGATCCCCAAAATCGGCCATGGCGCGGATCGACTTTTTTGTCGTAAGGACCCCGTCCGCCTATAATGCAATCCTTGGGCGACCAGGCCTTAACGCGCTGCGGGCGGTAGTGTCAACCTACTACTTAAAGGTAAAATTCCCGACGAACCATGGAGTCGGCGAAGTCAGAGGAGACCAAGCCCTGGCAAAGCACTGCTACTCAATCGCCCTGCGCGAGGGAGACCGGCCCGACCCGTTGCCTTGTTGACAGGACTGGACGTCCGCGACGACCTCACTGAAGAACGGGGCAAACCTGCGGAAGACCTCGTCCCTGTGTCCTTACGCGATGGAGACCCGGGGCATGAGGTGCGGATCGGCTCCAACCTAGCGGCCGAGGTCGAGGGACAGCTCGTCGCCTTTCCTCAGAAGGAATGCGGACGTCTTCGCCTGGGCCCCGGCGGATGTACCGGGGATCGACGCCGATGTCATAGAACATCGGCTGGCCATCGACCCAAGGCACCGACCCGTCAGAGAAAAATTACGCCGCCAAGCCCCAGAAAGACAGAAGGCGGTAGCCGAAGAAGTGGATAAGCTCCTTGAAGCTGGACTCATCCGGGAGGTCAACTATCCGACCTGGGTCTCGAACGTGGTCCTCGTCAAAAAAGCAAACAACAAATGGAGGATGTGCGTCGACTTCAAGAAGCTGAACAAAGCCTGCCCAAAGGACAGCTACCCCCTGCCGAGGATCGATCAACTGGTGGACGCAACCTCGGGCCACGAGCTCCTTACTTTTATGGACGCGTTTTCTGGTTATAACCAGATACGCATGGCACCCGAGGATGAAGAAAAGACCACCTTTATTACTGACCGAGGTCTCTATTGTTACAGGGTCATGCCTTTCGGACTCAAGAATGCAGGAGCCACTTACCAGCGCTTGGTCAACAAGGTCTTCAAGGGGCAGATCGGCCGCAACATGGAGGTGTACGTGGACGACATGCTGGTCAAAAGCCGAGCCTCGACGGACCACCTCGCCGACCTTGAAGAAACTTTCGGTGCGCTTAGGAGGCACAAGATGAAGTTGAACCCGACCAAATGCGCCTTCGGCGTGACCTCCGGAAAATTTTTAGGATTCCTGGTGTCGAAACGCGGAATCGAGGCAAATCCCGAGAAAATCCGAGCCATCCAGGAGATGACTGCCCCGAAGAACAATTAAGGAAGTTCAGCGCCTGGCTGGGAAGGTGGCGTCCTTGAACCGCTTTGTCTCAAGGTCGGCCGAGCGGTGCCTGCCTTTCTTCCAGGTCCTCAGGCGATCCGAAAGATTTTTGCTGGACAGCGGAGTGCAAACAGGCATTCGAAGAGCTTAAAAACTACCTCGGCGCGCCTCCACTGCTGGCAAAGCCCGAACCTGGAGAAGGGCTGCTCCTATACCTAGCTGTCTCTCCAATGGCCCTGGCGGCTGTCCTGGTCAGGGAAGATGCGAAGGCGCAACAACCAGTCTACTACGTGAGCCGAGCCTGAGCCGAGCCTGAGGGACGCGGAAACCAGGTACTCCAAGTTAGAAAAACTAATTTACTGTCTTCTGATCGCAGCTAGGAAGCTCCGACCTTACTTTCAGGAGCATACCATCACGGTCCTCACGGACCAACCATTAAGAGCCGTCCTCCACCGCGCAGACGCTTCAGGAAGAATTGCCAAATGGGCGATCGAGCTCACGGAGTTCGACATCAATTACCGGCCCAGGCCATCGATCAAGGCTCAGGTACTGGCGGACTTCGTGCTGGAGTGCACCGCCCCAGTTGAAGCCGAGCTTGAGTCAAGCGAGACTATCATCAGTGGGAGACCAGGCCCCGACGAAGCCGAGCTGTGGCGGTCGAGCTTCCCTGAAGAAAGGGCCGACCTCCTTGAAGGCGCCTGGGTTCTGCATGTGGATGGCTCGTCCAACTCTAGCGGGGCCGGCGCTGGGCTGGTCCTGGTTAGTCCCCGAGGGGGTCGTCACCGAGTACGCGTTGCGCTTCGAGTTTCCCACAACCAACAATGGGGCCGAGTATGAAGCGCTGATAGCCGGGCTGCAGATAGCCAGGGAATTGAAGGTGGGTCGGCTTCAAGTCTATAGCGATTCCCAGTTGGTGGTCGGTCAGGTCGGCGGCAGCTACGAGGCGCGGGAGGAAAGCATGGTGATGTACCTCGGGAAGGTGAAGAACTTAATACCAGCCTTCGACAGCTTCGACATTCGGCACATCCCAAGGACCGGGAATACAAGGGCCGACCTCCTCTCCAAGTTGGCCACCTCTGCCCCGGCCGAACTACCAAAAGAGGTGTTTCTGGAAACTCTGAAGTGCCCGACCACCGAAGAACCTCAGGCCGTCCTGCGGACGGACTTCGAGCCCAGCTGGATTGATCCGCTAATCGCCTACCTCGAAGAAGGAGGTTCCTCCCCCACGATCCGGAGAGAAGCTCGGAAGCTCAGGAGTCAAGCCTCCCGCTACGTCTTGTACGAGGGCAAGGTTATATAAAAGGTCGTACTCCCTCCCGCTTGCTGAGGTGCCTCCGACCCTCTGAAGGCCTGCATCGCGCTGCAGGATGTCCACGAAGGGCTCTGCGGAAGTCACGTGGGAGCCAGATCCCTATCGCAAAAACTACTTCGGCAAGGGTATTACTGGCCGACCCTACTTCGTGATTCCATGGAATACGTGAAGAGGTGTGACCGCTGCCAGAAGAACGCCAGCGTGCAAAGGCAGCCGGCATCCGAACTCACTCCGCTCACTGCACCCTGGCCCTTCGCGCAGTGGGGGATGGACATCCTCGGCCCCTTCCCAACAGCGTCCGGACAACGGAAGTTCCTCCTGGTCGCGATCGACTACTTTACCAAGTGGGTCGAGGCGGAACCACTAGCGAAGATCACCGAGGCCAAGGTGCAGGACTTCGTCTGGAAGACGCTGATCTGCCGGTTCGGTCTGCCCCGAGCTCTCATAACCGATAATGGGCGACAGTTCGCTGGAGCTCCGGTTTGCCGAGTTCTGCGAAGGACTAAACGTCTCCCACCACTTCACATCGGTGGCTCATCCGCAAGCCAATGGGGAAGCCGAAGTGACCAATCGGACCCTGCTGCAAGGCCTCAAGACGAGGCTCGACAGGGCAAAAGGGGCCTGGGTAGACGAACTCTACCACGTTCTCTGGGCATACCGAACAACGCAGAGGGTACCGACCGGCGAGACACCCTTCGCCTTGGCCTTCGGCACCGAGGCAGTCATCCCGATCGAGCTCAAACTCCCGTCTGCTCGAATCGTGGGCTTCAACGAGCAACTCAACTCCCAGGACCTCAGAACCAACCTCGACCTGCTGGAAGAAAGGAGGGAGGTAGCCCGCATCCGAATGGCCGCCTACCAGCGGAAGGTGGCTCGGTATCACAATTCCAGAGTCAAAAGCAAGGCGTTCAGAGCTTGGGGACCTTAGTGCTCCGACGAGCAGCAGTCTCCCAGCCCCAGAATCAAGGGAAGCTCGTCCCAAATTGGGAAGGTCCGTACGAAGTGGTAGAGGTCATCCGACCTGGTACCTATCGCCTAAAGGAGCTCGGAGGACTAGCGCTTCCCCGACCTTGGAACTCAGAAAACCTGAGAATGTACTACCAGTAGTTTCCCTCAATAAAACCTTGTTGCTCGACACTATCGTTTCAGGGTCACTGGGAAAAAAGCGAGCGGAAATGCCCCCACAGCCGGCTAGGAACAGGAGGAGAACCTCGTCCTAGCGTGAGCAAAGTCGAAGGCCCCGTCCACAAAGGACGGGATGGGGGGAGAAGCGAGGACGACGGTCCTCATGTGCCCCCACAGCCGGCTAGGAACAGGAGGAGAACCTCGTCCTAGCGTGAGCAAAGTCGAAGGCCCCGTCCACAAAGGACGGGATGGGGGGAGAAGCGAGGACGACGGTCCTCATGTGCCCCCACAGCCGGCTAGGAACAGGAGGAGAACCTCGTCCTAGCGTGAGCAAAGTCGAAGGCCCCGTCCACAAAGGACGGGATGGGGGGAGAAGCGAGGACGACGGTCCTCATGTGCCCCCACAGCCGGCTAGGAACAGGAGGAGAACCTCGTCCTAGCGTGAGCAAAGTCGAAGGCCCCGTCCACAAAGGACGGGATGGGGGGAGAAGCGAGGACGACGGTCCTCATGTGCCCCCACAGCCGGCTAGGAACGGGAGGAGAACCTCGTCCTAGCATGAGCAAAGTTGAAGACCCCGTTCACGAAGGACGGGATGGGGGGAGAAGCTCGGACGACGGTCCGAATGTGCCCCCACAGCCCGTTAGGAACAAGAGGAGAACCTCGTCCTAACGTGAGCAAGGTTCGAAGGCCTAGCCACAGAGTCTACGGCAAGCTTCTCTACAGAAGACGAGGTCTCCTTCGGACCTCAGCTTCAACTTCGGTGTCAGCATCAGCGGGAGACGGGATCTCCCCCAAGCGATCATAACCTTGGCTGCGAAAGAGGAGGTCTCCCCCGAATCGGCTTCGGTTGATGAAGGCGATGTCAACTCCGACCCTGACCACGGGGGGCGACATTGACTCCGGCCTCAACGATGACTTCACCAATTTTGGCTGGAAATGAGTCTCCACTTCAACTCCAAACATCGACTGGGGATGAAACCCCCCCCCGAGCTTCAGCTGCAACCAATGCGGAGTCCTGGAAGAAGACTTCGGCAGTCGCCTGTTTTGGTACTCCCTTCCTTCAATTCTTGAACTCGGGAGTGGGGGGGCTATTGTTGGGGATAAATCCCGCTCCTGCCGAAGCCCGGCCCGACGCTCAGCCCAATGTAACCAGTAGCTGCTGAAGAGCTTCAGCGCCAGGCGCCAGGCCGAGCCCCTAAGACGGCCGAACTGCTTAGAGGCCGAACTCCCCTGCACCAAGGTCTCGGCCGAACTGCTTAGAGGGCGAACTCCCACCGCCAGCCGAACTTCCTGACGGCCGAGCTCCTTGGACTCCAAGCGGCTGGACTTCTTCAGGAGACAGACTCCTCCCAGACGCCCGTTCGGCCATCCGAGCTTTTCCCAGGTTTTCCCCTTCAGCTGAACTCTCCTACGAACCCATGCAGCCGAACTCCTTCGAATCCCACGGCCGAACTCCTTCGGACCGACCCCAGGCGAGTCCGTGCAGCCGAACTCCTTCGGACCGACCCCAGGCGAGTCCATGCGGCCGAACTCCTTCGGACCGACCCTAGGCGAGCCCAGGCGGCCGAACTCCTTCGGACCGACCCCAGGCGAGTCCATGCGGCCGAACTCCTTCGGACTTCCCACGGCCGAACTCCTTCGGACCCCCCGGCCGAACTCCTCCGGACTTCCAGCGGCCGAACTCTACAGATGGCTGACCCTTCGGCTAGACGAACTCCCCCAGCTTCCCCTTCGACCGAACTCCGTTGCAAGTCCAAACTCCGTTGGATGAACCGTCGCCTGCAGCAAGGCTGGACGACGCCTTCCTCTCCGTACCGGACTCCATGTGGCCTACGGCTCGCCGATATGGCCCCCACGATCTACTGGACGACGCCTTCCTTTCCGTACCGGACTCCATGTGGCCGACTGCTCGCCGGTATGGCTCCCACGACCTACCGGACGACGCCTTCCTTTCCGTACCGGACTCCATGTGGCCGACTGCTCGCCGGTATGGCTCCCACGACCTACCGGACGACGCCTTCCTTTCCGTACCGGACTCCATGTGGCCGACTGCTCGCCGGTATGGCTCCCACGACCTACCGGACGACGCCTTCCTTTCCGTACCGGACTCCATGCTGCCCGATGACTCTCTGCCAGACGGCACAGCCGTCACCTTCAACTAAGCTCCGCTATAAAAGGACCCCTCCCGACATACTAAGGCTAAGCTTTCTGAACTCTCGACTCTCTAAGCTTTCCTCCACCTCTCTAAGCTCCAGAACTCATTCCGAGCACTCCATTACTGTTGGCCGGAAGCTAACTTGACCGTCGGAGGGTCCTGCCGGAGCCACCACCCCACCGGTTCCGGACGGGACTTCCTTTTGCAGGTCCCCGGCGGCGCCCAGCGGCCTCGATTGCGGCGGCCTCCGGCGGCGACGGATTTCTGCACCAACAAGTATCATATATAGCCTCATCGAATTCAACCATAAATTTGGGAGGCATTGTGCATATATGGCCTATCTTTTCAGGAATCTTCTTTAAAATATGTCAAAGATAAAATCGGTGTCGTGCATTTGAAAAAATCATCTTGACAGCAGTCTCGATCGTCTTATCCTGGTCGGTGGTTATGGCATTAGGCACTTGGCCACCATTTCCATCCAACTATGACTGAAATATCCATTTAAAGATCTCTATTGTCTTGTCAGACAATAATGCACAGCCAAGCAAGGTGGATTGTCCATGGTGATTAACTCCAACAAATAGATAGAATAATATTTAAAATGTGTTTATGAGATAGGTTGAGTCAAAGATCAATATATTCGCAAAGTAAGTGCATGCCATTCTTGACCTTAGATGGAACCAAAACACAGACCTTAATTGTGCATTATTGTTCAAGTCCAATGTATAGTAGAAATTTGCATTCTTAGCTTACATTTATGCAAAATGGAGAACCATTGACTGTGCATCTCCTTATTTCAATTGACTTTGATGTTTCCGACAAATGTAATTATGAGCATTCTTCTCCATAAATTTCAATGTTCTTCTTTCTTCTTTCCTTCTTGCGATGGCAGAGCATATTTGAGTTGTAGGTATATTCATGGCATGCATGTTGCTAATCTCTACTTTTTTTAGTATGCCGATCTTCCTATGGGACCATAGAAAATGGATGATTGATATGGATAGCTTATGGTTGTGTTCTAAAATAACGTTATCAAATTTTCACTTTTTGATCTTGGTATCAATTCTGGCTTTTATTAATGCCTTACAATTAATTTTGCCGGTGTCCCTGGGATTCATAAAAATATCTAGTTTTTTAGATTTTCCTGACCTCCAGCATGCTAAAGAGTCGGTTGTGATTCCAAAACCGACTCTTCTCACATAACCATTATAGAAATTGTATACATCTATTACTGAATCGAATTTTATTTCAACATGAGGATCTACATTATCCTTATCTGCAAATGGTGCACTAGGAGGAGATGGATTCTCAAGAAAATCATCATATAAAGGCTCATCCATCTGATCATTTATAGGAATATCTATCGAAGATGTATAAAATATTTTTTAAAGTCATAAAATACATATAAAAGTCATAAATACAAAGTTTTTTGAAACAGTATATCATAATATTATCAAAACTAAATCTAAAACATTTTTTATTCATAATATTAATATATAATATCAATATTTTGATATAAGATATCATAATATTGTTAAAACTATCTTTAGAAAGCCTTTAACTAACAGAATGTCATAATTTTAACCTATGATGTCATAATTTTGATCTAGAATATCATAAAAAGATCTTAACCAATATTTGAAAGATATTTTATTCATAATATTAACATATAATATCATTATTTTAAAACAGAATGTCATAATATTGTCAACACTAACTTTAGGAGGCTTTTAACCAATAGGATGTCATAATTTTGATCTGCGATATCATAATTTTGATCTAAGATATCATAAGTAAGTCATAACCAAAATCTGAAAGATTTTTTATTCGTAATATTAACATATAATATCATTATTTTGATATAAAATATCATAATATTATCAAAATTATCTTTAAAAAATCTTTAACCTACAAAATATCATAATTTTGATCTATGATATCATAAAAACGTCAAAACTGATATCTTGATGATATTTTTGTCATAATATTAAAGTATAATATCATAACTTTAAAACATAATGTTATAATTTTGTCAAAATAATCTTCGAGAGGCCTTTTACTAATAGAATATCATAATTCGAATCTACGATGTCATAGTTTTGTTTTATAATATCATAAAATATGATAAAATCATCTTCTGGTAGGTAATTTTGTCATAATATTAACATATCATGTCATAATTTTGATATAGAATGTTCTAATATTATCAAAACTATCTTCGGAAGACCTTTTACCAATAGAATATCATAATTCGAATCTACGATGTCATAGTTTTGATCTATAATATCATAAAATATGATAAAATCATCTTCTGATAGGTAATTTTGTCATAATATTAACATATGATGTCATAATTTTAACACAGAATGTCCAATATTGTCAAAACTATCTTCGAAAGATCTTTTACCAACATGATGTCATAATTCTGACATACGATATTATAATTTTGATCTATAATATTATTAAATACAATAAAATGATCTTCTGATAGATATTTTTGTATTAATATTAACATATCATGTCATAATTTTGACATAAAATATCATAATATTATCAAAACTATCTTCGAAATATCTTTTATCAACATGATATCATAATTTTGACATACGATGTCATATTTTTTATCTATTATATCATAATTTTGATCTAGGATGTTATAAAAATATCAGAATCCAATCCGATGCCAAAATTATGTATCCTAGTCAAATATAATATCATAATTTTGACATACAATGTCACAATAATATTAAAACTATATTCAGAAAGTATTTTGGCTACATGATGTCATAATTTTTATCTAAAATATCATAATTTTGAACAGTTGTCATAATAATATCTATAACTTTCATCCAAAAAAATTTTGCTTATAGAAAATCATAATTTTAATATACAATATCATAATTTAATGTCATAATTCTACGTTCGAATATATTTTGATTCTCCGATGTCATAATTTTGATTCTTAATATCATAATTTTGATTCTTAATATCATAATTTTGACACAGAATGTCATAATTTTACATTCGGAGATATTTTTCTTCGTGGATGCCATAATTTTGATCCTTAATATCATAATTTTATCATAGGATGTAAATATTCTGCGTTTGGTATTGTTTCTCTTCTAAGATGTTATAATTTTGATACATGATGTCATAATTTTGATATAGAATATTATAATTTTATATATAAAATATCATATTTTTGATCATTAATATCATAATTTTGTCACAAGATGTCATATTTCTGCATTCAAAAATATTTTTCTTTCAGAATATCATAATTTTATCAAAATTATAACATTAATGGTTAAAATTATGACATCATAGAACAAAAATAATATTGTATCAAAACTATGACATTAAGGATCAAAATTATGACATTCTGGAATAGAAACATCAGAAATATTCCCGATGTCATAATTTTGGATCTTATACATCATTATGATATATCAAAAAATATTCTGAGTAGAAATCATGATATCAGGACTTACAGTATAACTTATAATTTTTAAAATTAAAAAAAAAAAAATCTCGTTTGAACATGCCCAATGTATTAATTTTGTTTAACTACCAAAAGAGCTGTTGTATTAAAAGAACTGCAAAATAGTTGTAATAAAGAATCTATAAATGATATTTTACTTTTTGATGGATAGAACATGTTGATTGGATGGGGTAATCAAGAGCCAACAATCTCGGATACGCAATGATTCTTGCAGACTAAATTTTGGACATCCAAACACTCAGAAAATGAAAGAAGAAAAAGAAATATCGACACTCAAAAAATGAAAGAAGAAAGAGAAATACAATATTCGACACTCAGAAAAAGGAAGAAGAGATAGAAATACAACCCCCATAATGTCCAATCAGATCGTAAAATACTAAAAATATTTTATTTTGAAGAAAAAAAATAATTTCATCATGTAAAATTTGAAAAACATATTTTATATACATTAATTTGATTCGTCGATGGAATTCCCCTTCTGCCTTTGTTTTTTTTGCTTCTGCCTTGGTTTTTTTTGCATCATCAAAAACCTGATTGAATACAAAAAAAAAAGCCATCGCATCAAACCATGATAATTCTAGATGAATCAATACTCCACGTCTGAATTTCTACACCGCAGGTGCAGAAAGTATTACCCTTCTGATCCTTCCCAATGGTATGCCGAGACAGGCTCAATTGCGACAATCTTAGGCTCGAGGAGCGGACCATGTAACCATGGGCCATGCACCCTACATCACCGCCTCAAGGCCTAAACTAGCGCCAACACACTACCCGCTACACGTAAGCTTAAAATGGAAAAGAACTGGAGCAGATAAAGAAGCCGAAAAAAAAAAAAAGACGGAGCTAGCATGAATAATGTATTAATTATTTAAAGACATAATACGCTAAATATATTAACTTAGATTTATAAAAAAATTTAATAAAATAAAATCAAAATCCAGACTGCAAATGTGTGAATAAATACGAATATGCCCAAAGATCCGAACTTGAGCTACATGGTAATAATAGAACGAATACTAATATGAAAAAAGAGTGAAGAATTTAATAAAAAGTAGACCACAAAAGATGAATAAAAAATCTAAATTTAAAAAAAAAAAAACTTAAAATCTACCTTATACATAAAATATATTTTTATTAATTTAATTATTTTTATAAATTAATAAAATAAATATTAATAAATTAATATTATAAAATATTTTTTCAAGAAAAAATTGCAGGACACAAGATTATAAGTTAGTTCAAAATTTAGAACCTAGACAAGCTGCTCGGTAGATGAGCCTTCTTCGAGACGCCCCTAAAGTACGGTATCATATCCATCCAATCTCCTTCCAACCATCTGGGGTTTGCATGAGCTCCTTGATCGAACTTCTCTGGATACACCGGATATTCTGCGATGAATATAAGCAGATCTCCCTTTCCATAAGCTAATTTTCTAGTTCATAAGCTATTTTTACAAACTAAAGAATCGATTGACAGCTCAACTGATATGCAAAATATTCCAATCCGACCAACATTACAATCATTCTTTCAATAACACAGTGCAGTGCAAAAGGCCCCAGCCGTCCTCTGAGGTACTCCAAACCGGATGCAAGAGCAGAAAACTTCACATTCATAAAAGCTGGAACAGACTTCCAAACCAGTATCTGAAAACATTAAACACTGGACATTTAACATAAGAATTACTCATTATAGGAAAGGTTGCAAAGATTACAGTCCTCAGCCATCAGCCTGCAAAAGTAGAGCTTGGTCGAAAAAACAACCAAACAAGGCTGTCATGGCACGCTCTAAGTATGTGCTGCCATAACCGAAGCCCCATAAATCTCAGGCAACCAAACAGAACTGTGCAAAAGCAACCCGACGAGACCAACACTAATAGAACCAAACAGATCCGACTCAGAGGACATAAGTCCAAACTGGAACAACACCTACAAGACCTGATTGAAACTTCAGACACGAGCTTGAACTACCAATGAGGCTTGGCTAAAACACCAAAGCAGCAACAGATGCCGCTGCCCCAGCGATACATAACCAGGACCCTATTAAAAAAAGACACCTACAAATGACAAAAACAGGCACTGATTCAAAGAGACCACTATGAACCAGGACTAGGCATCGTTGTAATCTCAAGAACCAAGACCAGGATAGAGGAAAACTAGCCAATCAGCGGCAGCCAAACACCCTGAAACAGGCCTCCCCTCTAAAAGAGGAGAATCTGCAAAACAGTAAGACCGGCCAAGGTCCCTGAAAAACAACCAAGTCCTGTGACAAAGAAGAAAGCCCACTGCCTATGACACGAGCCAAAAACCAACAGGAAATTTAAAACTGCTGATACTACTGCTGTTTTTATCTGTCATCTGGTGCTGGAGACCCCCCATCAATGGCCCGACCAAAGAATCTCCTCCACCCCTCTCTCCTTTCTTCTAGTAAAAGATATCACACCACCACAGCTTCTCCTCAAGTGCTCCAATCCCTTGAGTACCAATCAGCTTACAGTTTCGGAGGTTCAGCCCCACCAAGGATCTGCCCATGTTGCCCAAGAACGGCAGAATCTTTTGGGTCAGCTTTGAACAGCCAGCCAGAGAGAGGACTCGCAGCTTAAGCTGACTTGCAGATGCCAAGACTGCAATACCAAAATCCCCGATCATGCACCTCGACATATCAAGATCATCAAGCAAAGAGCAGCTCTCTGCAATCACCAAGAGGCTCTTATCAGTAACCTTCTTACAGCCTTCAAGACTAAGCATCTGGAGAGTAGTTCCATGTGCCTTCACCACTGCAGTGACAACAGCATCTGTCAGATCAACACAGCCACTCAAATTGACCGTAATTAGTCCCACCTCTGAACTCTCAATCAGAGGCAGAAGGCCTGCATCAGTCGCACCAACTAGACCGCTCAAATCTACATGCTGCAATTGTGGGCAGATCTTCCCAACCACTGCTAAGCTAGCACCAGTGAAACCAGGGCAGTCACGGATGGTCAAGGATCGAAGAGACTTGCATGTGGGGAGTGGGGCTGCACAGAAACTTATATCCTTGATCCCCAAGCATTTCACCAAGGATAGTGCCCTGAATTTTTCATTGCAGTTCAGAAGACAGCCAAGAACACCAATTAGACTGATCCGGTTACACTCCTCCAGATGCAGATTCTCCAGTGCCCTGGCTGTTACGGCAAAAGATTTCAGGCCGGCATCTGACAGATAGCAACACCTGCGGAGACACAGCTGCTTTAGATTTGGGGAACCCTTTGCAATGGCCTCAAGGCCCAGATCAGTAACCCCACGGCAAGAGTTGATCAAGATAGACTTCAAGCTCTGCAGGCCAAGAGCATTGCCCATGACCCAGAAACCCCTCTCGCTCACGGACTGGAGACCAATAAGTGCTAGATCTGTAACAGCCTTCCCATAGTGCCCAATGACAGCGAGAGACACATCACTGATATTCACATTCTGAAGCCTTATCCTGGCTAAGAAAGATGAAGCTGCGGAAACCAGGCTTGCAACTCCTTGGTCACCAACACGCAGGCAGTCCTTGATAACAATAGACTTCAACTTTGGACAACAGCGACCAATAGCCTGCAGGCCTTCATTGCCTATGCTCAAGCAAGATTCTACCATTAGAGATGTTAAGTTGGGACACTTCTGAGCAACAGCTATCAAACCCTTATCTGAGATTAAAGGACACTGGCAGAGGTCAAGCTTTTCCAGCACAGGACATCCATTTGCAATCTCGGATAGGCCGATGTCACTGATGAAGGGAACATTCCACATTGACAGAACCCGCAGGGAAGGGCAACCACAGGCCACAGCAGACAGTCCAATATCAGTGAGCGGACGAGTTGCGTTGCTTCCTTCAATGTAAAGCTTACCCAGCCCACCATGGCCACCAGTACCAACAGCCATAGCAGCAAGTCTAACATCTGTGGCATCCTTTGCGTTTAACTTCCGAGTAAGATAGCCCGTGCTCTCGAATTCCTCTTCCTCGTCAGTATTCATAGCACTGTTCAGATCTGGCAAAGGTTTCTTCAAGGCCTCGCACCCGCCGGTGCCGTTATTCTTGGGAGCAGCCATCTCAGAAGCCCGGATGCTGCTCAAGAGCATGAGCCAACGCTTGGATACACAAGCAGAGTTGCTCCTCTCCTTATTTCCTGGCAACCGCCGGAGGATCTCAAAGAGGCACTCGTCAGGAAGAACATCGATGGAGCAGGGCTGCTGCTTTTGCTTCTCAGCGCCCTTCTTCTCTCCTCCTTTAAAGATGAAAGGAGCCGTGACCCGTGACCTCTTGCGAGGCGGGCAGAAGACATCAACGTTAGGAGCGAGAGACAAGAGGCAGCTCGAATCCATGAGGTTCGAAATGAGAGGTCCCACAGAGCAGAGATCATCAGTTCCTGAGAATCAAAAAAAGGAGAAAAAAAGGTGAGTTTCGTGAATATCTGTGTACCTCTAACGTTTGTTACCGGGCTTTAAATAACGGAACAACTGGAAGGAGGAAGGTGATGATGAAAACCCTAAATTCAGTGGCATAGATCACCCAAAAAGAAGAAGAAAAGAAAGAAAGAAAGAGAAAACTATAGATCCATCAGAGAGGAAGAAAGACCTAGACCGTGATTCTCTACGCGTCAAAAGCCACGAATACTAGATCTCTAAATTCCAGATCTACAAAAGGAAAACAATAATCGATCTACCATCCAGAATCGTCAAAGAATCTCGAAAATCCCAAGCCGATCTGTACAAAAACAACTAAATCATCCCAAGAACAATCTTAAATCAAAACCAGAATCGTCAAAGAATCTCGAAAATTCCATGCCGATCTGCACCAAAGACGCAGGAATACAATTATAGAACCACCTTAAATCAAAACCTTAAAATCGATCCAGAGGAATACACCAAACACTGCCTAAACCAAGTGCAGAGAGAAAAACAACGAAGTCGTAGAGCAGAAACAGATCGACCCATCGATCTTGAATCTCAAAAAAAAAAAAAAAAACGAAATAAAAAAAGGGACTAAAAAGTTTTTCAAAAGAAACACAGAGAGATAAAGCGAAAGAACGAAAAATCTAAAATAAAATTTTTAAAAAAAATGAGACTGAGGACACGGAAAAAGGGAAAGAAAAAGAGAAGTTGATTGTCAGGACAAATATTCGAGCAAGAACTTGAAAATCGGATGCAAGCTCACCCGATATGCCGACAGAAACTCTTTTGAAGGCCTCGGATCAAGCAGAGAAACAGATCTAGTTCCGTATCCAAAGCCCCATCAAGAAAGCGAAAGAAGGAAGGGAAGATCCGAGGAATACCTCCATAATTGACGAGCGCCGGCATCGCTGTACCCCCGAGGAGGAGCCGGAACCAACCACCGACGAAAACAAGAAAAGATCAACAAGAAAAAGGAAGATCAGGAAGGAGGACACCACCACCACAGGATCCGCCAATCCTTCGGCCGCTGAATGCATCACACGGCAAGAATTCCCGCTCTCATCCAAGAAACCCTACTCCGATGGGATAAGTAGGGCAAAAACCAAAAAAGAAAACCAAAAGCGGAGGAGGAAGAGGTTTGCTGGCCTACCGGTTCTCCCCTTCCAGCTTTCTTTTTCCTTTTATCAAAAGCGGGGAGAGCAGGGGTGGAGTGGATTGATGGGATGAGGTGAGATTGAGATGGCGACAGGAGGGGAGGAGGGGATGGACGGATTGGATCTCTGGGGCGGAAAAGAAGAGAGAGAGAATGATCTTGTGTATACCGACCAGAGGGAGAGAGAAGAAAGAGTGCGTACAACGGGGTGGGATGGATACAAATAGTCGTCACCACGTAATCCCTAGGTGCATTGCATCCGTCCCGAAACCACCGATTCCTCCCTTGCTCTCTCGCACGCCACCTAACACGCGCTCTTTTTCCATCCCCCATCATCCATCCGGTTGGTTCGTCCCCCCTCGCTAAGCCACTCGATATTCTGTTTTTCTTTTCTTTTTTTTTTTTTTTTTTTTTTTTTTTTCCAACTTCCACCCTCCTCATTATTCTTCAAAAATAAAATAAAATAAAATATTTTTTTTAAAATTTTAATTTAATTTAATTATATTTTTATATTTTTAAAATATTAAATTAATTTATTTAATTATTAATATATTTTAATATTATCTAACCATCTATCTTCATTAACGAAATAATATCACATTACCATTATATAATATCATTATTTTATAAAATAATAAAAAAAATTTATCACTATCTCTTCTTTTATCTCTCCTCCATTTTTTCCATCATATTCCTTTTTTTTCCTCATCTATTTTTTCTCTTCGATGACTCCCTTCATCTACATCCATTTCCCTTCCATCTCTCCTTTCTTATTCTCCTCCTCATTCTTTTTCTTCCTATCTCTCCTTTCTTATCCTCCTTCTTCTCATTCTTTTTCTTCAAGCCGCCCATAAGCCATCCTCTCAATGGCTTCTTTTACTTTTGCTCTTTTTCACTAGTAATCTATTCTTTTCATTTGCCTCTCCTATCTTCCTTGTTTTCCTTCTTTTCTTCCAATTCATTTTTTGCTTTCCTTTTCCAAACTCATCCACTCTTTCTTCTTCATCCACTACTCTCCTCATCCTTTTCTTTCTTCAAACCCATCTATGAGCCCTTTCATATCCGCTTGTTCTTAGTAGCGACCCATCCTTCTCCCTCTCTTTTCTCCTTCTCTATAGGAACCTCTCTATCTCCATCCATTCATCTACTACCTTTTTTTTCCTCATCCTTCTCCTCCTCTAAACCGTCCATAAGCCATCTTTCTTTATGATGATCCTCTCTATCTCTGCTCTTTTTTGCCGGTAACCCATCTCTCATCATCTCATTCCTCTTCATCATTTTTTTCTCTTTATCCTCCTTATCCATCTTTTTCTTATCCAATCCATTTCACACCTGTAGCTTTTCTTCTTCTCTTTTTCTTCTTATCTATATTTCTTTTTTTTATTTTCTTTCTCCTTCAAGTCCATTGAGAAGCATTTTTATTTATTAAAAAATTAATAAATAATATTTATATTATATTAGAATATATTGATAACTGAAATAATTTATTTTTAAAAGTATATGAGGTGTAGTTGAAATCAGGTTAAAATTAAAAAAAATATTTCTATAATTTTCTCTTTTCTTCGTTACTTTCTCTTTATTCTATTATTTACCGGACCCGGCCCCACCCAGTGTTTCCGAACCCGGTTTTGCTACTGGCGTCCCGTAACGAGTAACGTGGCTTCTTTCATCTGGTGGAGCAGGTGGATCCCAGGAGTCCTACCGGTCGCTCGCAGGACTCACGGTGCTCATCTTGTCCTGCTTCACTCAAATAGAGGCGAATGACCCCTTCTTGGGGTCATCCGATGAGGAGAGCAAAAAAAAATTGAGACCGCGGCGAGAATTTTTTGCCCTTCTCTATCTATTTTATTTTTCTATGGCCAGGGCCCAGAGGGGAGGAACCTGGCTCCCGATTGACTTCCAGGTTCAAAGAATTCAAAATTGGCAAAGTGGATGGAAGGTCTCCATTTCGTTTGCTATAATCAGACTGCGCGAGACGGCCACTCCGTCCACATGGTGGAAAACTGGAAGCAATTTGAGAGCGAGAGCGCGTCTACCTTTACACGCGGGTTATTGCGCAACTGGGACTGCCTTGAGTTGCGTTGCTGGACCAAACTTTCAGTTTAGTTTAACGTACAGTATTTGAATGGCGATATTGTTTACAAAAAAAACAAAAAAATAAAAAAATAAAAAAAAGGGCTCATGGTTTTTTTATTATTATTATTTATGATACATGCAAAGATGACCTTTTGATTATTAACAAAAAGAAAAAAAAAATTTTGATATACACAACTCACTGATAATGATAATGTTGGTACAGAATCTGATCGATGCCGGATCAAGCTGGAGTTGAGAAAAAAAATATCGTCGTCGATGACCTACAAAATAAAATTCTATCCAAAGTCGATGGTGATGGCTCCGATAGAATCCGTCGACGATCAAATCAGCTCTTCTGGTTAACAGGAATAGAGTTAGAGTTCAGCAAAATTTTTGGGAAGGAGAAAAGAACTTAGAGAAAATGTATCTAGAGGGTCCTTTTTATAGATGGAGCCCAGAATAGATTGATAGTGATAGCCATAGTTGTCTGGTAGTTGGCCGCTCGAGACTGCATGAGAGGGGCGCCGCCTGTAGCAGACTGATAGTAACAGCCATAGCTGTCTAGTAGCTGACCGCTTGGGGCCGCATGAGAGAAGCATCGCCTGCAGCAGACTGATAGTGACAGTCATAGCTGTCCGATACTGAGCCGCTTGGGGCCACATGGAGGGGTGAAGAGCTTTGACGTATGTCAATTCTAGAGAAATTTGGACTCCTAAAGAAAATACGGCTAAAGAGGATCATCCGGAAAGAATGCTACTTGAAATCTGGAAGTAATCTGCTGGAGGAATTCGGATGGAGTTCGACTGATGGAGAAGTCCAGAAGGAGTCCGACTGATGAAAAAGTTCGATTGAAAGAGTTCGTTTGGTGGAGAAGTCCAAAAGAAGTTCGGCTCCTGAAGGAATTCTGCTAAAGGAGAAGTCCGAAAGGAGTTTGGCTCCTGAAGGAATTCGACTGAAGAAGAAGTCCTGAAGAAGTTTGGCTCCTGAAGGAATCTGATTGAATGAGAAGTCCAGAAGGAGTTGGGCTCCTGGAGAAATTCAATTAAAAGAAAAGTTCGGAGAGAGTTCGGCTCTTGGAGGAATTCGATTGAAGAACAAATCCAGAAGGAGTTCAGCTCCTGGAGGAATCCGACTAAAGAAGAAGCCTTGAAAGGAGTTCGCCTCCTGAAGGAATTTGATTGAAGAAAAAATTCAGAAGGAGTTTGGCTGCTGGAGGAGGTCAGCCGCTGAAGGAGTTCGGCTAAGGTTCGACCGCTGAGGAGTTCGGCCAGCTAAAGGAGTTTGGTTGAGGTTCGGCGGCTGGAGAAGTTCGGCTGGGGTTTGACCGCTAGAGGAGAATTTTCGATCGAAGCTCTTCTGTGATTACTAATTGCATTAGGCTAAGCATCAAGCTAGACTTCGATGGGAGCGGAGTTTATCCCCAATAATAGTCCCCCCACTTTCGAGTTCAAAATTTGAAGGAAGGGAGTACAAAAAAGACGACTGCCGAAGTCCTCTTCCAGGCTCTGCACTCGTTCAGGTTGAAGCTTGAGAGAGATTTTATCTCCAACCGAGGTTGAAGGAGATCTTATCTCCTGTTGAAGAATTGAAGCTCGGGGGAGATTTTATCTCCAACCGAGGTTGAAGGAGATCTTATCTTCTGTTGAGGTTGATGTTGAAACTCGGGAGATCTCATCTCCAGTCGAGGTTGAAGTTGAAGCTCGAGGAAGATCTTATCTCCAGTCGAGGTTGAAGAAGATCTTAGCTCCAGTCGAGATTGAAGTTGAGGCTCGGGGAGATCTTATCTCCAACCGATGTTGAAGGTGATTTATCTTCTGTTGAGATTGACGTTGAAGCTCACGGAAGATCTTATCTCCAGCCGAGGTTGAAGGAGATCTTATCTCCTGTTGAAGGTTTGGAAGCTCGGGGGAGATCTTATCTCCAACTGAGGTTAAAGGAGAACTTATCTCCTATTGAGATTGACGTTGAAGCTTGGGGGAGATCTTATCTCCAGTCGAGGTTGAAGGAGATCTTATCTCCTGTTGAGGTTGGCGTTGAAGCTCGAGGAAGATCTTATCTCCAACTAAGGTTGAAGGAGATACTCCTGTTGAGGTTGGCGTTGAAGCTCGGGGGAGATCTTATCTCCAGCCGAGGTTGAAGGAGATCTTATCTTCTATTGAAGGATTGGAAGCTCGGGCAGATCTTATCTCCAACCGAGGTTGAAGGAGATCTTATCTCCTATTGAAGGATTGGAGCTCGAGGGAGATCTTATCTCCAATCGAGGTTGAAGGAGATCTTATCTTCTGTTGAAGTTGATGTTGAAGCTCGAAGAAGATCTTATCTCCAGCCGAGGTTGAAGGACCCCTCTTCTCACCTCATCTAAAATGAACGAGGTCTTCGACTTTGCTCACATTAGGATGAGGTTCTCCTCCTATTCCTAATGGACTGTAGGGGTACATAAGGGCCGTTGTCAGGTTCTCTCCCTCATCTCGTCTAAAACGAACGAGGCCTTCGACTTTGCTCACGTTAGGATGAGGTTCTCCGCCTTTTCCTAATGGGCTGTAGGGGCACATAGGGGCCGTTGTCAGGGCCTCTTCCCTCATCTTGTTTAAAATGAACGAGGTCTTTAATTTTGCTCACGTTAGTACGAGATTCTCTTCCTGTTCCTAATAGACTATAGGAGCACATAAGGACCGTTGTCAGGGCCTCTCCTCTCATCTCATCTAAAAGGAACGAGACCTTCGACTTGTCCACATTAGGATGAGGTTCTCCTTCTACTCCTAACATGGCCACTTTTGATTGTTTCTTTCCTATCATCACATAGTTTTTGTACCGAAAAATAATAATGTTGAAATGGAAGAGTTTTATTGAAGAAAAATTATCAGCAGTACATTCTCAGATTCTCTAAGTTTCAAGGTCGTGAAAGCGTTGTTCCTCCGAGCTCCTTCAGGCGATAAGTTCTGAGCCGGACGACTTTCTCTACTTCATACGGGCCTTTCTAATTTGAAACAAGCTTTTCCTGACTCTGAGGCTGAGAGATAGCGGCTCATCGAAGTACTAAGCCCTCCAGAGATAGCGTTGATGATGCCAGAAAGTGGCCGATCTCCTTGTTGTTCTTCCCTCATTGGTGGTCCTAGCTACGGTAACACCCTTGGCTGATCTTCTCTTGCTTCAGACCGACATCTATGGAGCATTAAGGGGGGCGTAGTTGTGAAATCTTCTGGGGAGAGAACTGTAGGTGGTGTGGTGCTCCCAAGCCTTGGAAGGCCACGAGCGGAGCCAGGGTGAGGGCTTTGAGGAGGCTAGGACAGGTGTGGTCCTAGGGCTAGGACGAAAGTTATCTTAGAGTGGAGGCGGCATATAGTTTTTCATGAGCTTGAGGTTCAGATATTGAGGGCCTCAAGGAGCTTGGTTGATGCTTCGGAGACCTAGGACACAAGATGGAGTAAGAGCCGAACTCATTTCGAACTCATTTCTTCAGTCGGATCTTCTTCTTCAGTCGGATTCCTCCAAGAGCCAAACTCATTTCGAACTTCTCCTTCAGCCAAATTTCTTCAGGAGTCAAACTCCTTTTGGACTTCTCCTTCAGTCGAACTTCTCCATCAGTCGAACTCCTTCAGTCGAACTTCTCCACCAGTCAGACTCCTTCTAGATTTCTCCATCAGTCGAGCTTCTCCACCAATCGGACTTCTTCTGAACTTCTCCATCAGTCGAACTTCATCCAAATTCTTCTAGCAGATTACTTTCATATTTAAAGTAGCATTCCTTCCGGATGATCCTCTCTAATCGTATTTCCTTTAGGAGTCTGAACTTCTTTAGAATTGACATACGTCAAAGCTCTTCATCCCTCCACATAGCTCCGAGTGGCTCAGTACCGAACGACTACGGTTGTCACTATCAGTCTACTACAGATGGCATTTCTTTTCATAATAAATTTTACGCGGTCCCGAGCGGTCAGCTACCGAATGGCTACGGCTGTCACTATCAGTTTGCTATAGCCGGCATCCCGCTTTGTAATAAATCCTATACGATCTCGAATAGTCAGCTACCGGATGGCTACGGCTGTCACTATCAGTCTACTACAGGCGGTGCCTCTCTCCATAATAAATCTTATGCTGCTCCAAGCGGTCAGCTACCGGATGGCTATGGTTATCATTATCAGTCTGCTCCGGGCTTCATCTATAAAAAAGATCCTTTAGATATATTTTTTCTAAGCTCTCTTCTTCTTTCCAAAATTTTGCTGAATTCTTATTGGAACACTCCATTTCTATTGGCCAGAAGAGCTGACTTGATCATTAGACGGTCCTATCGGAGCCACCACCACCGACTCCAAATGAGATTTTATTTTGCAGGTCACCGACGGCGACCTCTTCTTCCTCAACTCCAACTCGATCCAGCGTCGATCAGATTCTGTACCAATAGGATTGGTGGTAGAAGGATGGCCTCTATTCTCGAGATTTTCTTATTCTTAAAGGAGTGCTCAGCAATGATCTCTCTTCTTCCTCTCTAGAGTTCTTTCCAAAAAAAATATCTCTCAGAAAAGCTTCGACCGACGATCAACAGCCTTTGCAATCAGATTCCATCCAGACCTATCCACTTTCGCTTCAGCTCCGACAACTCAAGCTCCATCTACGGCCATGGTAGATGTAGAGCAGTTCAACCTGCTGGTCCAGTAGGTCCGTAACCTAATGAAGGCGGTGCAAACCATACATCGATAGGCCTCAATGTTGATTCGATCAGAGCAGGCTTCTTCAGAGCCCCATGATCTAGTCTAGAGATGGCTGACTTGGGCTAGCCGATCAGCGACCTCCAAAAAAAAAAGTAGAGGATGGAGAACCCTTGCTCATGACTCGACCCAGAGGGGAGCCTTGCACCCATTCCACCAAAAAATACTGAAGATCAACGATCGTGAAGATCTCCTAGATCAAAGGCTCATGAAAATGAATCGACGAATCGAAGAACTCCACCATACTCCCACCTCTCACGGTAATGATATTTGTACTGATCCTTCTTTTTCTCAGAGGATTATGTAGGAACCAATCCTGCTGAACTTCAAGCTCCCATAGTTTGAGAGTTATGATGGGACCATCAATCGAATCGACCACCTAGAGGTCTTTCGGATAATGATGCTGCTCTACGATGCACCAGATGCCATTTTATGCTGCATGTTCCCATTTATCCTCAAGGGAGCCGCCAAAAATTAGTACTCAGTATTTTAGCCAGGTACTATCTTTTTCTTCGATCAGATGAGCCATCGATTTGCGGATCACTTTGTCAGTAGTCGACGTTCATATTGAGGTTCGGATTTTCTGATGAATATCAAGCAGAAGAAGGAAGAATCTATCCAGACTTATGTCATCCGGTTTAATGCTGCTGCATTAAAGATCTGAAATCTGGACCAATCTGCTATAATGGCCGTACTCAAGGGCAGCCTTCAGAAGAATGATTTGCTATTCTCCCTAGAGAAGAAGTACCTTAGAGACTTTGCCGATCTGCTAGCTCGAGTTGAAGGATATGCCCGAGCGGAAGAAGCCTTCAAATTGAAAGATAAGGAAGCCATAGGAGAGCGATAAGCGGACGAGTCTAGTAAACCCGTGACTGATAAAGGACTGAATGAAGTTCGACCGCGCTCATGGACTTCCTCCGAGCATAAGCGAGCCCGAGCCCAAACTCCTCCTCGAGCTCGTCGTCAAAGAAGCTTCGATGGAAGGATGCGAAGTTCTCCCCTCAGAAGGTTTTACAACTACACCCCCCTCAATGCTCCAAAAATGCAAGTGTTGATGGAGTTCATGGAGCAACTGCCGAGGCTTGAAAGGATGTGCACCCATCCTGACAAGTGTAATCCTAGCAAATACTGTCTCTACCATTATGACCATGACCACAATATTAAAGAATACATTCAGCTCCAAGACAAGATCGAGGAGCTCATCAGGAGAGGTCGGCTGGATCGATTCCTCAAACGCCAGTCTGATGCAAAAAAAGATCAGTCGAGGGTACTGCCGCAGTCAGAACCACCAAGAAGAGAGGAACAACTAGAAGATCGACCACCTCTCGGCATCATCAACATTATCTCTGAGGGACTTCGATGAGAAGAGGCCAACGGATTTAAGAGATCAGTGAAGAGATGGAGGATTGAAGAACCCATAACCTTCACTGAGGCAGATGCATGGAGAGTATAATTTTCATACAATGATGCGGTTGTAATCTCTTTAAATATAGTGGACTATAATGTACGTCGCATCCTATCTGATAATGAAAGTTTAGCTGACGACTTATTTTATGATGCTTTCTCCAAAATATCAATATCTAATAGTCAGCTAGGACCAATAAACTTTCCACTAGTAGGTTTCACTGGTGCTATAGTACCAGTTGAAGGTGTAATGACTCTAGCTGTGACTGCAGGATAATATCCAAAATAATCTAGAGCGTAGGTGGATTTTGTAGTAGTAAAGGCCTCTTCCGCTTACAATGCAATTCTCGACCGACCTGGTCTAAATGCACTTCGAGCAGTGGCGTCAACTTATTATTTGAAGATGAAGTTTTCAACAAGTTATGAAATCGGAGAGGTCAGAAAAGATCAAGCACTGACGAGGCACTGCTACTCAATTATCATTCAAAAGGAAGAATGGTCCGACCCTTATCCCATTGATGGACTAGATGTCCGTAATGACCTCACTGAAGAACGGGGCAAGCCCATAGAAAATCTTGTGGCCATCCCCCTAAATGACGAAAATGTGGGGCATACAGTGCAAATTGGCTTCAATCTGGAAGATGAAGTTTGGGGATAGCTCATCACCTTCTTATGGAGGAATGCCGAAGTCTTTGCCTGGGTTTCGACGGATATGCCTGAGATTGACACTGAGGTTATGGAACATTGACTGACCGTTGACCCCAAACATCGATCAGTGAAAGAAAGAGTTCGAGGCCATACGCCAGAAAGGTAGAAGGTAATAGCGGAAGAAGTTGACAAGTTTCTCAACATCGAATTTATCCGAGAAGTCAATTATCCGACTTGGGTCTCTAACGTGGTCTTGGTTAAGAAAGCTAACAGCAAGTGGAGGATGTGCATTGACCTTAAGAAGCTTAATAAGGCCTGCCCACAGCTATCCTTTGCTCAAAATCGACCAACTGGTGGACGCGACTTCAGGCCATGAGCTCCTCACCTTCATGGACGCCTTCTCTGATTATAACCAAATTTGGATGGCATCAGAGGATGAGGAGAAGACTGCTTTTATTACTAACCGTGGTCTTTACTATTACAGGATCATATCCTTCGAGCTTAAAAATGCAGGCGCGACTTATCAGCGCTTGGTCAATAAAATCTTCAAGGAGTAGATTGGCCGCAATATGGAGGTTTACGTCGATGACATGCTGGTCAAAAGTCAAGAGATTGTCAATCATGTCGCCGACCTTGAAGAGGCTTTCAATGTGCTCAGGAAATATAAGATGAAGTTGAACCTAACCAAGTGCACTTTTGGAGTAGCTTCAGAAAAATTTTTGAAATTCATGATCTCGAGATGAGGGATCGAGGCCAATCCAAAGAAAATTTGAGCTATTCAGAAGATGACCACTCCGAAAGTCCATCAAAAAAGTTCAGCGCCTGATCAAAAAGGTGACATCTTTGAGTCATTTTATCTCGAGGTCGGCCGAACGCTGCATGTCCTTCTTCTAAATCCTCAGAAAACCAAAAGATTTTCACTAGACTCAGGAATGCCAAAAGACGTTCGACGAGCTCAAGAACTACCTCGGCTCGTCCACCTACTAGCCAAACCCAAATTCGAAGAGGAGCTGATTCTCTACCTCGCGGTCTTCCCTGCAGCGTTAGCGATGGTCCTGATCAAAGAAGAGATGAAAGTATAACAACCAGTCTACTACATAAGTCGGATCCTAAGAAATGCCGAAATCAGGTATACAAAGTTGAAAAAATTGACTTATGCTCTTCTGATTGCAGTAAGAAGACTTTGACCTTACTTCTAGGGATATGCTATAACGCTCTTCACTGACCAGCCAATCAAAATAATCTTTCATCAAATGAATGCTTCTAGAAAAATTACAAAATAGGTCATTAAATTAATAGAGTTCGATATCAACTACCGACCTCGGTCAGTAATCAAGGCTCAGGCACTGATCGACTTCATAGTTGAATGCACCATTCCAAATGAAGCCAAGCTTGAACAGAGTAAGATCGACATCCCGTGGTTGCAATCGAGCCTCCTCGAGAAAAGTGCCGACCTTTTCGAAGGTTTTTGGATCCTGTACGTGGATGGTTCATCTAACTCCACTGGAGCAAGTACAGGATTAGTCTTAGTCAATCCCGAGGGAGTCATCGTCGAGTATGCACTATGCTTCAAATTTTCTGCAACTAATAATGGGGCCGAATATGAAGCACTGATCGTCGGATTAAAAATAGTAAGAGAGTTAAAAGTAGATCGACTTCAAATCTATCGTGATTCCTAATTGATGGTCGGCCAAGTTAGTAACAGGTATGAAGCACGGAAGGAAAGTATGATAAAATACCTCAAGAAAGTGAAGAATTTGACTCTGACCTTCGATAGTTTTAGCAGTCGATAGATTCCGAGGATAGAAAATATAAAAGCCAACCTCCTCTCTAAATTGGCCATTTCAGCCCCAATCGAACTGCTCAAAGAAGTATTTTTTGAAACTCTAAAATACCCAAGCTCAGAGGAATCATAGTTCGTTATGCAGACGGAGCTCGAGCTGAGCTAGATTGATCCCTTAATTACCTAACTCAAAGAGGGAGTTCTTCCTCGTGATCCGAAAGAAGCTCGAAAATTCAGGAATCAAATCTCTCGGTACGTTTTGTATGAGGGCAAGTTGTATAAGAGGTCATATTCACTGCCGCTGCTGAGATGTCTCCAACCTTTAGAGGCCGACTTCGCATTATGAGAAGTGTACGAGAAAATTTGTGGAAGTCATGTAAGAGCTAGGTTCCTATCACAAAAACTACTTCAACAAAGATACTATTGGCCGACCTTGTACCACGATTCTATGGAGTATATCAAGAAATATGATCGCTATCAGAAAAATGCAAATATACAAAGACAGCCGACCTCCGAGCTTACTCCACTGAGCGCATCTTGGCCATTTGCACAGTGGAAAATGAATATACTTGGCCCTTTTCCAACGGCATCCAGACAATGAAAGTTCCTCCTGGTCATGATTGACTACTTCACCAAATGGGTCGAAGCCAAACCACTAGCAAAAATTACCGAGGTCAAGGTACAGAACTTCGTCTGAAAGTCAATCATCTATCTATTCGGTCTATCCCAAACCCTTATAATAGATAATGGGTGACAGTTCATTGGGATGAGATTCGCTGAGTTCTGTGAAGATCTAAATATCTTCCATCACTTCACGTCGATAGCTCACCCATAGGCAAATGAAAAAACTGAAGTGACCAACTGGATCCTGCTGTAAGGCATCAAGATAAGTCTCAATAGGATAAAGGGGGCCTGGGTGGACGAACTCTACCACATCCTCTGGGCATACCGAACTACTCAAAGGCTATCGATCGAGAAAACACTATTCATCTTGGCCTTTGAAATGGAGGCAATCATCCCAATCGAGCTTAAGCTCCCATCAGCATGGGTCGTGGCCTTCAATGAGCAGCGTAGCTCACTGGATCTTAGAGTCAATCTCGACCTGCTGGAACAAAAAAAAGAGGAAGCTCGGGTTCGGATGGCGGCCTATAAATGAAGGATGGTTCGATACTATAACTCCAGAGTCAGAGGTAAAACGTTCAGAGTGAAAGACTTAGTACTTCAGCAAGCCGCCATCTCTCAACCTCAGAGCCAGGAGAAGCTCGTCCCAAATTGGGAAGGCTCGTATGAAGTAGAGGAGGTTGTCTGGCCCAAAACTTATCGCCTGAAGGAGCTCGGAGGAATAATGCTTCCACGACCTTGGAATTCAAAAGATCCGAGGATGTACTACCAATAATTTTTCTTCAATAAAACTCCTCCATTTCAATATTATGGTTTCTTGGTGCAAAAGCTATGATGACAGAAAGAAGCAATCAATAGTGGCCATGTTAGAAATAGAAGAAAAATCTCGTCCTAACATGAGCAAGTTGAAGGCCTCATTTATTTTAGACGAGATGAGGGTAGAGGCCCTGACAATGGCCCTTATGTGCCCCTACAGCTTGTTAAAAATAGGAGGAGAATCTCATCCTAACACGAGCAAAGTCGAAGACCTCGTTTATGTTAGATGAGATGAAGGAAGAGGCCCTGACAATGGTCCTTATGTGTTCCTACAAGCCCGTTAGGAATATGAGGAGAACCTCATCCTAATGTGAGCAAAGTCGAAGGCCTCATTCATGTTAGACGAGATGAGGGGAGAGACCCTGACAA
This sequence comes from Cocos nucifera, assembly GCA_006176705.1. Lineage (NCBI taxonomy): Eukaryota > Viridiplantae > Streptophyta > Magnoliopsida > Arecales > Arecaceae > Cocos > Cocos nucifera. The sequence continues at coordinate 241,662 of QRFJ01002880.1, forward strand.
CGGTCCTTATGTGCTCGTATAGCCCATTAGGAACAGAAGAAGAACCTCGTCCTAACATGAGCAATGTCGAAGGCCTCGTTCATGTTAGATGAGATGAGAGGAGAGGCCCTGATAATGGCCCTTATGTGTCCCTACAGTCCATTAGGAATAGGAGGAGAACCTCATCCTAACGTGAGCAAAGTCGAAGGTCTCGTTCATTTTAGACGAGGTGAGATGAGAGGTTCCAACAATGATCCTAATGTATCCCTATAGCTCGTTAGGAATAGGAGGAGAACCTCATCCTAATGTGAGCAAAGTCGAAGGCCTTGTTCATTTTAGATGAGGTGAGAGGAGAGGCTCCGACAATGACCCTAATGTACCCCTATAGCTTGTTAGGAATAGGAAGAGAACCTCATCCTAACATGAGCAAAAGTCAAAACCTCGTAGACCAAAGACGTGGAGAAGAAAGAAGCTCGGTGGAGAATCCTTACACGTATTTTTCCATGATAACCTGACTATGTCAAATGCGAAAGGCAAAACCTTATCTTGGTTTGCAAGAGAGATCCTAGTCCGACATCCACAACAAGCTCGGTGACCGCAACAAGCAACAAGCACGGAAACTCGGGATAGGAGATAAGATCTCTCTCGAGCTTCAAACTGAATGGGTTAATAGCCTGAAAAAGAACTTCGATAGTCACCATTTTTGTACTCCCTTCTTTCGAATTTCGAACTCGAGAGTGGAAGGATTATTGTTAGGGATAAACCTCGCTCCCGTCGAAGTCCAGCCTAATGCTTAGCCTAATGCAACTGGTAATCATGGAAGAGCTTCGATCGAGAATTCTTCCTCCGACGGTCGGATCCTAACCGAACTCCTCCAACGGTCGAATCTTAGCCGAACTCCTTCAGCGGTCGAACCCCAGCCAAACTCCTCCAGCGGTTGAATCCTAGCAGAACTCCTTCAGTGATTGAACTCCTCCAGGAGCCGAACTCCTTTCAGATTTCTCCTTCAATCGAATTCCTCTAGAAATCGAACTCCTTCCAGACTTTTTCTTTAGTCAGATTCCTCCAGGAGCCCAACTCCTTTCGAACTTCTCCTTCAATTGGATTCCTCCAAGAGCCGAACTTCTTTCGAACTTCTCCTTCGATCGGATTTCTTCAGGAGCCAAACTTCCTCCAGACTTCTCCTTCAATCAAATTCTTCCAGGAGCCGAACTCCTTCCGGGCTTCTCCTTCAATCGAATTCCTCCAAGAGCCAAACTTTTTGAACTCCCTCTGGACTTCTCCTTCAGTCGGATTCCTCTAGAAGCCGAACTCCCTCCGAACTTCTCCTTCAGTCAGATTCCTTCAGGAGCCCAACTCCTTCCAGACCTCTTCTTCAATCGAATTCCTCTAGGATCCCAACTCCTTTCGAACTTCTTCTTCAATCGAATTTCTTCAGGAGCTGAACTCCCTTCGAACTTTTTCTTCAATCAGATCCCTCCAAGAGCCAAACTTCTTCCAAATTTCTTCTTCAATCGAATTCCTCCAAGAGCCCAACTTCTTCTGAACTTCTCCTTCAATCGAATTTCTCTAGGAGCCAAACTCCTTCTAAACTTTTTCTTCAATCGAATTCCTTCAGGAGCCAAACTTCCTCCGAACTTCTCTTTCAGTCAGATTCCTCCAGGAGCCAAAGTCCTTCTGAACTTCTCCTTCAGTCGGATTCCTTCAAGAGCCCAACTCCTTCCAGACTTCTTCTTCAATTGAATTTCTTCAGAAGCCAAACTTTTTCCAAACTTTTCCTTCAATCGAATTCCTCTAAGAACCAAACTTTCTCTAGACTTCTCCTTCAGTCGGATTCCTCCAAGAGTCGAACTTCTTTCGAACTTCTCCTTCAACCGAACTTCTCCATTAGTCGAACTCCTTTAGTTGAACTTCTCTACTAGTCGAACTTCTTTTGGACTTCTCCATCAGTCAAGCTTCTCCATCAGTCGAACTTCTTTTAGATTTCTCCATCAGTCAAACTCCATCCGGATTCCTCCAATGGATTACTTCTAGATTTCAAGTAGCATTCCTTCTGGATAATCCCCTCTAGCCATATTTCCTTTAGAAATCCGAACTCTTCTGGATTTGATATACGTCAAAGCTCTTTATCCCTCCACATGGCTTCGAGCAGCTCAGTATCAAATGGCTATGGCTATCACTATCAGTCTGCTGCAGACGGCATCCCTCTCCATAATAAATTCCATGCGGCTCCGAGCGGCCAGCTATCGAATGGTTATGACTGTTACTATCAGTCTGCTACAGATGGCATCCCTCTTTGTAATAAACTTCATGCAGTCCCGAGCGGCCAACTATAGATGGTTACGGCTATTACTATCAGTCTGCTACAGACGGCGTCCCTCTCCATAACAAATCCTATGCGATTCTGAGCGGTCAGTTATCAGATGACTACGACTGTCACTATCAGTCTGCTTCGGACTGCATCTATAAAAGAAATCCTCCAGATACGTTTTTTCTAAGCTCTCTTCTTCTTTCCAAGACTCTGTTGAATTCTTGCCTGAGCACTCCATTGCTGTTGGCCAAAAGAGCTGACTTAATCATCGGAGGGTTCTATCAGAGCCACCACCACCGACTTCAGATGAAACTTTATTTTATAGATCATCGACGGTGGCTTCTTCTTCCTCAACTCCAGTTCGATCCGACGTCGATCAGATTCTGCACCAACAATTTTCATTTCTTCTGAAATTGGAATGGATATGGAACTCCCCTCAATCAAATGATTGGAATGAAAGTCATTCATTCGCACTTATATTCCAAAGTCCAATTTTGCCCAACCAAACTGATGTTTCAAATTTGCCGATACTATCCTCGTCAATAAAGCCATGCATTCCACAACAAGGGAGAAGGGACTGCCACCATTTTGTCTTGGATTAACAAGCTTTCCTTGGGCGCACATTGATGAACAACCCATTATGTCGAATGTTCTTGCATAGAAGTAGAACTATTGCAGTCAATTCTTTGATGCGCCAGTCGCTGGAGAAAATTATCTGAAAAAAAGTCTTCACTGACCGAAGTTATCTCCAATCGGAATCCTTCAATGCTTAAGTTAGAGAAGGATTAATGAACATGATATCGAGAATGAATTTAGCAAAATTTTTAGCTCAGAAGTGTCTTACCAAAGTACTCGATTTATCTTGTTTTTATAGATGAAGTATTGATAACTACTTATAATGATTAGACATCATGGGTCCTACTTATTCCAATATTAAATGAGCAGTTAATGCCCATCATGAAGAGTCCGTTACATGTGTTCTATGCCAAGAATATAGATTGTACTGATTATATATCAGTAATGTTATTATGCCGACTATGTGTCGGTGACATTATTGATCCAACTGACCATCGGTTATTCTGATATTTCGATCGATCAGTGGCTAGAGTTATTCTATTCATTACAGGGTTGGTCGAGGAGGGCCAATTATCGATCGGTAGACCAATTAATAGTCGACCATCCATGTGGTTTTTCGGTTGTGAGTCGAGTGTTAAGACTAGTTAACAATTGGTTCAATCGATCGATAGTCGTTCGTCCGACTCATGGCCGCTCATCGTTATTAAAGAGTTTGTTGTCGTCGTTGTATAGTCGGTAGGACCGATCATCAATCAGCTAGGTCGATTATCAACTATCATATGGATGCCAAATCGGGGGTAGTAGAATCAATGAGTCCAACAGGAACAATCCAAACATTTATAGCAACTCATATTCCTCGTAGAAGGAATCAACCCATAGAATAGCTTGCAAGCAATACAATTCGGGTTTTTTTTAAAATATTATTATTTAAATATTAATTTTTAAAAGTATTATATTTTTAATTTTATTTTTGAAAGTATCTTAGATTTGGTGAGTGGGATGCCATATATTGAAACCGCATGTTGGACATGCGAGTTTAGCTAAGAACCTACATGTCCAACATGCGGTTTCAATATATGGCATCCCACTCACCAAATCTAAGATACTTTCAAAAATAAAATTACATGAGGGTTCGGATGACATGGCCACCAACTCAGCCGAATTGAAAAATTCAAATAAACCCACATGTTGAACATGCAGGTTCATTAGTTACACTGAACCTACATTTTGAATATGCAGGTTTAGTTAATTTCTAAACAACTGAATATGCATGTTTAACATAGAGGTTCATTAGTTTTTTTGAACTTGCAAGCGAGTTCATTGCAGTTTTCAACATGCATACTTTTTTTTTCTGCGCATCGCCCGGTTGCTTTTTTTTTTTTCCATTCCGATCCGCCAAGGGGGATGCGGGGGAGGGGACGGCCAAGGGTGGGGGGAGGGGAGGGCGGTGGCGGCGGGTTGGGGGGAGGTGTTTACTGCGAGAGGAAGGAAAGGGCAAGGGGGAAATGAAAAGAAAGAAAAAAGAAAAATTTGAGGGAGAGAAAAAAAGAAAGAAAAAAATAATATTTTTTTATTATTAATTTAAATATACAATCTATATAATAGTCTATTATTTTTAAGATAAATTTTAAAAATAATATGTTATTAAAAAATATTATTTTCCTAACATATTATTTTTAAAAATATTAAAAAATATTATTAAAAAATATTATTTCCCAAACATATTAAAAAATTTAAAAAATATTATTAACATATTATTTTTAAAAAAAAATATTTTCCTAAAAATTAATAATAAAATATTCTTTTATAAAAGAAAATAATTTTTTAAATATTTTATTAAATAAATAATAAAATAATAATTTATTTTAAAATAATATTATTTTCAAATAATGTTATTATACATATAATATTTTATTATTTTCTTATTATATAAATAATATTATTATATAAATAATATTTTTTATTAATACTTTAAATATATTTTTATGATTTTTAAAAATACTATTTATCTAATAGCATATTATTTTTAAAATTTTATTTTTTTGAAAAAAATAATAATAGAATCATAAAATATTATTTAAAAATGATGTGATATAATAGTAAAATATATTTTATTATTTTTTAATAATAACATTTTTTTTAAAATAGTATATTTAAATTAATAATAAAAAATATTAATTTTTTTCTTTCTTTTTTTCCTCCCTCTCAAATTTTTCTTTTTTTTTTTTTCTTTCTTTTCGTTTTCCCCTTGCCCTTCCCTTCCTCCCGCAGCAAACCCCACCCCTGCCCCCGGCGCACCCATTGCCGTTGCCCTCCCCTCCCCCACCCCTGGCCGTCCCCTCCCCTGCGCCCCCCTTGGCGGCGGTAAAGCTCGCCCGCACGCCACACCTCCTACAACTCCGCTCGACCACCACCATCCCTTCCGGAAACCGCACCCAGCCGGCACCCCCTTTGTCCTCCACGGCCCAGCACCACCACCGTCCCCCCTCCCTCCCCGATCAGCCGCATCGAAGGCGTCGCCAACCCACCTCCCCTCTCCTAGCTCAGGCGCCTCCTGCACCTCGCACGACCGTGGCCTGGCACCGCCGCCATCCCCACCTCCCCTCTCTGGCCCCAGCGCCTCCCGCATCTCGTGCTGCCGCTATCCCCTCCCCTGGCCCAGTGAAGAGTGGATCGGAATGGGAAAAAAAAAGCAGCCAGCAAGGCACGAAAAAATAAATGGGAAAACACATGTCGAACATGCGATTTTAAGTCTAAAATCGCATGTTCAACATGCGATTTCGCCACTCACTAAAAGTAGAATAGTTTCGAAAATAGATTTAAAAATATATATATTTTTAGAATTAATTATTTAAAAAATAATATTTTTTAAAAATTCCAATACAATTCATGGTGACTTTATGCTCAAACAAAGAGATTATCTATAGCCATCTCTCACCTAGATCCTCGTAGCTAATGTACATAGGGAGGGTTAATCAAGGGACTAGCATCTTCTGTTGCAATGCAGCTATTTTCTCTTTCTTTTAGTTTCAACTGATTCTCAACTTGATTGGGACTCATCTATGAAATGGCTCAAGATCCCATGTACGAACACAAGTAACAAACTCAAGTATTTTATCATACTAATCTTATTTTTAATTTCTTAAAAATTAATATAGATTTTAACTTATTTATTAAATTAATGCAAAAAATAAAATGTCATTTGGGATGATGTTTTAAAATTTAATTTTTCGAACTCTGCATCCATTAAGGTTGAAGCTTGGAGGAGATCTTATCTCCTATCGAAGTTGAAAGAGATCTTATCTTCTGTTGAAGTCAAAGCTCCTGAAAGCTCGGAGGAGATCTTATCTTCAATCGAGGTTGAAGTTGGAGCTCGGAGGAGATCTTATCTTCAGTCGAGGTTGAAGTTGAAGTTGAAGCTCGGAGGAGATCTTGTCTCCAGTCGAGGTTAAAGTTGAAGCTCGGAAGAGATCTTATCTCCAACCGAAGTTAAAGTTAAAGTTGAAACTCGGGAGAGATCTTGTCTCTAGCCGAGGTTGAAGAAGATCTTATCTCCTATTGACATAGATGTTGAAGCTCAAAAGAAATCTTATCTCTAGTCGAGGTTGAAGAAGATCTAATCTTCTATTGACATAGACATTGAAGCTTGGGGAAGATCTTATCTCCAACCGAGATTGAAGAAGATCTTATCTCCTATTGATGTAGATATTAGAGCTCGGGGGAGATCTTATCTCTAGCCGAGGTTGAAGAAGATCTTATCTTTAATTAACATAGATGTTGGAGCTCGGAGGCTTATCTCCAGTTGAGGTTGAAGGACATCTTATCTGCTATACCAGAAGCCTTTTATTTGGCCTAAAAAAGAAGTCTAGTTTAATCTTTTTCTGTTATAATTCACAAAAAATAGGAATGTTGAAATAAGAATTCTCTATTAAAAAGTGGTTAATGATATTGCAAGTTTTCAAAATTTTAATATTAACACTATGTAGCTTCTTAATATCTTTTCTTGCCGATGTCCTCCGACCATGGTATTGATACTTCCACGTAGGGATTGGCTTCTTTATGTCCCCTCCCCCTGGGTCTCCTCTAATTACGAAAGAGCCCTTGGTTGCTCTCCTCTTGCTTCAAGCTGGCATCTGAGGAATCGACCTAGTCGATCTCTCCTGATGAGCTTCTCGATTTTGTCTTGGAGCTAAATGCATTCTTCAGTATCGTGGCCATGGTCATGATGGTAGAGGTAGTATTTATTTTGATTGCGCTTGTTTGAAGAAGATCGTAATTCTTCTGATCTTGGTAGCTGATTCTTAATTTCCATTAGAACTTGAGTTTTAGGAGCATTAAGGGGGGCGTAGTTGTGGAACCTTTTGAAGGGAGAACTTCTTCGTGTCCTTCTATCAAAGCTTTCTTGATGATGAGCTCGAGGAGGAGTTCGGTCTCGCTTGCACTTGGGGGGAGTCCTTAAGCATGGTCGAACTTCATTCGGCCCTCCTTCAGTGAAGGGTTTATTAGACTCGCCCGCCCACCGTTCTCCTATGGCTTCTTTATCCTTCAACTTGAAGGCTTCTTCTGTACGGGCATATCCCTCAACCCGAGCTAGCAGATCGATAAAGTCCCTGGGATACTTCTTCTCTAGGGAGAACAGCAAATCGTTCTTCTGAAGGTCATCCTTGAGTGTGACCATTGCAATAGATTGGTTCAGATTCCGACCTCTAATGCAGCAGCATTAAATCGGATGACATATGCTCGGATAGATTCCTCCTCCTTCTACTTAATATTCATTAGGAAATTTGAACCTTGGCAGGAAGGTCAGCTGCTGACGAAGTGAGCCACAAACTGATGGCTCATCTGGTCGAATGAGAAGATCGTACCTAATTTCAATGCTAAGTACCAGTTTCTTACTGCTCCCTTTAAGGTAGATGGAAAAGCTCGACGTAAGATGATGTCTGGTACACCATGAAGCAACATCATGATCCGAAAGGCCTCTAGATGATCGATCGGATCAGAAGTTTTATCATAGCTTTCAAGTTGGAGAAGCTTGAAGTTCGGCAGAACGAGCTCTTGCATAATTTGGGAAGAGAAAGGAAAATCGATGCAGATGTTGTCATGGGGAGCCAGGACGACATGGTGGAGTTCTTCAATCCATTGGCTCATTTTCTGAAGCCTTTGATTCAGAAGATCTTCACGATCGTTAATCTCTAGAGTTTTCTAGTGGAATGGAAGCAAAGCTTCCTCCGGGGTTGAATCATGATTCGAGCAATGGCTCTCCACCCTCTATTTTCCCTTTTCGAAGGTCACCAATCGGCTAGTCCGAGTCGGCCATCCTCCAATCGGATCATGGGGCTCCGAAAGAGCTTGCTCTAGTTGAATTGGCATTGAAAACTGCTGATGTATGGCCTACACCACCTCTATGAGATGCGAACTTACTGGACCAGTAGGTTGAACTACTCCGCATCCACTATGACCGTAGGTAGAGCTTGAGTTATCGGAGCTGAAGTGGGAACGGATTGATCTGGATAGGATCTAGCTGCAGAGGCCGTTGATCATCAAGTCAAAGCTTTCCTGGGAGGTATTTTTTTTTCGGAAAGAACTCTAGAGAAGAAGAAGAGAGATCACTGCTGAGCACTCCTTTAAGATCAAAAAAATCTCAGAAATAGAGAGGCCTTCCTCTAGCGCCAATCCTGTTGGTGCAGAATCTGATTGACGTCGAATTGAGCTGGAGTTGGGAAAAATGAGGTTGCCGTCGGTGACCTACAAAATAAAGTCCTGTCCGAAGTCGGTGGTGGTGGCTCCGACAAGATCCTCTGACGATCAAGTCAGCTCTTCTAGCCAACAGAAATAGAGTGCTCGGATATGAATTCGATAGAGTTTTGAAAATAAGAAGAGAGCCTAGAGAAAATGTATCCGAAGGATCCCTTTTTATAGATAGAGCTTGTTGTAACCATCTAGTAGTGGGCCGCTTTGGATCATGTAAAAGTTATTACGGAGAGTGGTGTCGCTTATAATAGACTAATAATGACAGTCATAACCATCCGGAGGAAGCAGGCATTTGGAATTTGACTGAAGGAGAAGTCCGTAAGGAGTTTGGCTCCTAGAGAAATCTGATTGAAAGAGATGTTCGGAAGGAGTTTGACTTCTGAAGAAATCCGACTGAAGAAGAAATCCAAAAGAAGTTCGGCTCCTAGAGAAATCCAATCAAAGGAGATGTTTGGAAGGAGTTCGGCTTCTTGAGAGACTTGATTGAAAGAGAAATCTGGAAGGAGTTTGGCTCCTATAGGCATTCGACTGAAGAAGAGATCTGAAAGGAGTTGGGCTCCTGAAGGAGTTCGACTGAGGGAGAAGTCTAGAAAGAGTTTGACTTTCAGAGGAATCCAACTGATGGAGATGTCCGAAAGAAGTTCGACTTCTGAAGAAATCTGATTGAAGGAGAAGTCTGAAAGTAGTTCGGTTCCTTGAGGCATTTGACTGAAGGAAAAATCCGAAAGAAGTTTGGCTCCTATAGGCACTCGACTGAAGGAGAGATTCCGAAGGAGTTGGGCTCTTGAAGGAGTCCAACTGAGGGAAAAGTTCGGAAAGAGTTCGGCTCTTGGAGAAATTTGACTACTGGAGGAGTTCGGCTCCTGTAGAAATTCGACTGAAAGAGATGTCTGGAAAGAGTTCGGCTCCTAGAGGAATCTGACTGAAGAAGAAGTCCGAAAAGAGTTCGGCTCCTAAAGAAATCTGACTGCTGGAGGAGTTCGGCTCCTGGAGGAATCCGACTGAAGAAGATGTCTGGAAGTAGTTCAACTGAAGTTCGAAAGAAGTTCGACTAGGGTTCGACTGCTGGAGGAGTTCGGCTACTGAAAAATTTTGACCGTTGGAGGAGAATTCTTGATCGAAGCTCTTCCGTGATTATCAGTTGTGGCTAAGCATCAGACTGAACTTCGATGGGAGCAGGGTTTATCCCCAACAGATGTAATGCATCAGACCATGTCCTTGAAGAATGTCCTCTCCTAATGAATCCAACTGGAACCATATGTGCACAGGTAAATGCTGCATACTAGAAACCTATGAACAATCCTTATGCACCCACATATATCCCAAGATGGAGGAATCATCCAAACTTCTCACGATCATAGAGCCCAAATGTAGGTGGTCCTAGCTTTAACCAGTTTAACCTAAGGCCTAACCCAATATTGAACAATGCAACAGGATTTAACAATGATCAAAAAAGGATCAGTACACTAGAAAAGAGTCTAGAAATCCTGGCGAAATCAACTACTGACACTAATGCCACCTTGAATAACTTTATGCAGACCACGGGCCAACTTTTAAATGCCAATACTTAATCCATTATCCGATTAGAAATGCAAGTAGATTAGCTAGTCTCTACTGTTATTTATAGACTGTCTGTGATCCAACTTCTCTTCTTCCCAACCAATCATAATCCTTTGTGAAATCAGATCTAAATCTGATTAGTAGGAATAGAGTTTCCTAGATTCCTCCTTAGAGGGCGCTTAAGATCAGTCAAAGTTGGTTTTTAGGAGAACTCTAATTGGAATTCAAAAAGGAGATGGAGTCCCTATCCAACAAGGACTCCTAGACACCTCCAACTTAGGCACATGCCAAGGGTGGCTTGCACCCTCTTCCTTACCAGATTCTGGTAGGGGAACAGGCCCCACCAGCTCTCCATTAGGTGCGTGACATGTGGTCAAAAGTCAAAGTGTCAATGGTCAACGTTTGACCAGTCAAAGGTAGACTTTTGATCAAAGTCAAAGAACAAGAAATGGTAGGTGACCAAAAATGGCAGGTAATGTCTTATAAAATAAGACAATCTTTTCTGACTTAGACAACCTCCAGTCAGACTATATGAAGGCTTCTGATTGAGCACAAACTCCTTTGGCTCAGATAGGATAACTTATTTATGATAGCAAAAGAAGAACATTAGGTTCAATCGAGTGCTAGCACGATTTTCTTGAACCTAATTGAATCTCATTCAGATCAATTGAACTAGATCAGTTCAATTGATGATCACCAGATTCAAATTCTTATTTGTGTGATCCAGTTAGGTTCAGTTCTATATGGTAATGGGATATGTCATGATCTCTATCATCGACATCATCAAAACTCCTTTCGATGGATCAGAACTCTTCTGATTCGAACAGCTAGAATGATCGATCATCTAAATCATTCTAATTGCTCCCAAAATCCACCAGTGACACCTAGCAGTATATGGTGGCAACCCATCAGAGCTGAATGCGAACCTCTTGGTGTAGCTATCTGTGTGATTAAGTTCTTCTATCTTGAGCCCCGATCAGATTAGGGTTAAGGTAAACTCGTCAAACCCTAGTCTCTGTCATATGATGTAATCATTTGATTCAAGTCCGATGTGAAAATCTAAATAGAAACTCTTTCTATTATTTCACTCTGCCATGGCCATGGACTTCTGGACTTGATTCTCATGATTATCATAGGGCTGCTCCTCTACCACCGAGGTAGATAGATTCCATCTTGATGCCATCCAGTTCCTACAATGAACATGCTATAGCCAACATACACCTCAGGATTTCCATATGGCTAGGAGATCGAGTAATGGTGTAGTCAAACTATAACACCCTCAAGGTGAACTGCCGATGCACCTCAGATCAAAGAACCAGACACACTACTGCAGCATCGAGTCAGTCATTGACGAGAAGGTAGACTCCCTAATGACTACTCGAGGTGGTCACGCTCAGTGCCCTCGTTCTCTAACAAGTATCTATACTCTCGCTCCGGTGTCTCCACACCGTAGACTCAAGACTCATCTACTAAAGAGAAGCGATTGTACACCAACCTTCCGGATCAATCACCATCCTCGTGATGATCCTATGGTCGAGAGCATTTTATGAGTTAACAATGATTATTCATGTCTTAAATTTTCAACTCTTGAAAATATGAATTATCATTACCATTAACTCAAAGGATGTATCACAGACACTAAATACACATATGTGATAGAAAATAACCCATTTTATTGATATTAGTCAAAATTATAATTTTGCCCCTAGAAGTGTATTACAAGTGTCAGCCAATTCTGGCTTCTAGGGCACATATATCTAACACCCAAAAGGAGGGTGAACTAAGTTCTTATAAAATTTTTGGCTAAATTATACTCTAAAATAAATATATGCTTCTAATTAAGAGAAACTTAAACGCTTATGGTGAATGAGCAATGTGTAATAGCAAAATTAAAAGCAACTAAATAATGTAAATATGTAAAGCAAATAAAGAAAGTAAGAAAAGCAAAATCATAAAACAAACACATAAAGATTTTATAGTGGTTTGGTGCAACCCTGCACCTACGTCTACTCTCCAAGCTATCTTCTTAGAAATTCTATTATAATTCCTAAATTATAGTATGTTTGTTTTGACTCCGAATCATAAACAAATTTAGTTGATTTTGTCGGACTCACCAACCACAATCCTATACTGATAGTTTTTCTAGGTTCATTATCAACCTAGTTGGTTTTACGAGCTCACCAACTAAAATCTATATAGTTCAATTTTGGGCTTAGACAGGCCTAATCCCCAAGTTTCTTTCCTTCAAAGAAACTTGTAAAGAAACAAAATTATAAGTATAAAATTCAGCACAAAAACAAAAAGAAAAAAATTCTTTTTGAAGTTTGATGGAGAGGCTGAAAGATAACTCTTGAAGCTTTATATTCTCTCCTTTGAAAGCTGAGAGGAAGCTTTAATGAATGAGGATGATCATACTTGGAAGCTCTCTGAATTTAATGCATAAAATCCTTTCTTTTCTTTCTTTTTCTTTAGATATTTAATGAACATCATAATTTAATAATTTCTATTTTCAATCCACTTAATCTTATTTTTCAAATATTTTTCTAGCCTTTTATACTCTTTGTGATGGCTGGAGGATCAGTTATAGCCATTGAAAGTCTTGAAATAGCCATTGAAGTGGAGAAATGATCATTAGAAAAAGCTATAAAAAACTAGCCATTACGATCACTGGATTGGCTCAATTTTTTACTGATTCGGCTTAGTTTATAGCTGGATTGGCTCAGTTTTCTGAATCTTGAAAAACTGGCTTTATGCACTTTCTATCTTTTACTTTTACTGAGATTAGGTTAGCTTAGTCTCAGACTGGGTTGGCCCAGATTGCGTGCCATGATGCCAAACATCTCATTTCGAAAGAGGATGACTTAGGGGTCATCCCTTAGGTTGACCATTTTGCTAAAACTTGATTTTCTTCTAATTTATACATCCAAAAATCATGGAACTACCTCTAAAAGATCAAAAATCTTCTAAGCTTATTTTTGAGGCTTTCGAAATAGATTTTGTCCAACTTTATAAAATTATGATTTTGCCTCTTATCATTTTTTTTTGATCTCCAACTTGATAAAATTATAATTTTAACTTGAACACCTAGAAAGACCTACATCCATTCTTGAAATATATGGTTAAATACTTAAACACTCAAAATTTGATGATCATCAAAATCAATCATGGGATCAACAATCTCCTTCTTTTTAATGATGGCAAAACTTTGAGTATATGCATAAAAATAAAATTTAATATATTTTAATAAATTGACTAGTATAAATTATGAAGTAATAATGTATACAAATATAAATGCATACTTTATAAAAGACTTCCATAAATATTATATACTCATACTAAGATCATTTTTTAGTTCAACTTTAAGCATCAAGATACAAACATCAAAAACTTTGAGCATCAATTCTTCAAGCATATACTCAACATACTTCTTCCTCTTTTTGACAACATCAAAAAGTTCATGGGAAGAAACAAGAAAAATTATTAAAATCAATATCAAGAAATTAAATTAAGAGATGTATCAAGTTTATAAAGTCAAATCGATGAAATCATCTCCCCATTTTTTAAAAAAAAAACTTAGCTTGAATTCAAATGATAAAGCCTCTCCTCTTTTTTGAATAAATATAACTTTTTTAATCTAATTTTTAGATATACACTTTTAAGCTTTAAGGAGAATAGAGCTTTTCAAAAGATTTAATCATGAAATTAAGCGTAATATGTACTTTAGTATTTAATAATTCTTTTCTTAAAAAAATTCATCCAATTAAGTTTTGAAAAAAGTATGTATTGGATATATATCGAGCAAAGTAAGGTAAATAGTATCAAAGCAAAAGATAGTCATATTTTCAAATTTATTACTTTGGATGAAAATCATTTTCAAACAAGTAATTCATAAGAATTTTGCAAAGCACATCAAAAGTTTAGAATTAAATTTGAATTCTCAAATGAATTTCAAAATTGAGTTTAAAAATTTATTTCTTAGAGTAAGAATATATTTTCAAATTTAATTTAACTCTGGCTAATTTTTTAAAAATAAGATAGAGCAATTAAATTATTTAAATTAAATTAGATAATCATATGAAAGCTTCATTTATGAAGATCATAAAGTAATTGATTAAAAATTTAAGATCAAAATTTAGTTATCTTAATGCAAGTTAATCAAAATTTCAATCAAATCAAGATAAAAAAGCATTTCTTTCCCTATTTTGATGGTATCAAGAATTCATTTTTCTTTTAATATTTTAATAATATTATCTTTTTTTATTTTTTATAATTATAGCTAGATTATTTTATTTTTCAACTTTTCTCTCATTTTTTATTTTAAATCAAGCATATTTAACATGAATTTAAATATTAAATTCAGATTTTCTAAATTTGAAAGATATTTTTAATTTCAAAGCTCTTTTCAATTATATGATCATTTTTTAATATATTTTTTTCTTACTTTTGCAAATAAAGTTATTTTAAAATTAAATAAAATTTAAAGATATAAGCATCAATGGAGTGAACTAAGCATTAATGAATCCAAATATCAATCAAACATAGCATTCACTTAAGAAAATACCAATTCTTTTTGAAAAAAAAATATTTTTTATTAAATTCAAAGAATATTTATAAAAGGATGTATATAATAAGAACAAACATCAAGAACATCAAAAGAGTATGATAAGTAATTAAAAAATATTTTTATTTAAATTTAGATTTTTTTGTCATAAGAAATATTACTTAATTAAGTTTAGAAAAAGTATGAAATTTTTTGAATTTATCTTAAATGGTATTACATCAAGAGTATATCAATGAGAAATAGATTTAAGATATTATATTCAATTCTATTATAAAAAATATTATAATAAAATGCAGGATAAGAATGATACCAAGAGTAAAAAATTTTTTAAGAAGAAACTTCTTGATACCAATTAAACTAAAATTTAGAACAAATCATGATTTTCTTAACAGTTCAATACCATTTAAAGTTTAATTTGCAAGTTTAGCTTGACGCTAATAAATTTAGTTTAAATTGATAAAGATAAATTGATTCAGATAAATCAATTTGAATTAATATTAGCAAATCAGTCAAGGTATACGATAATGAGATTTTAAGTTATTCTTCAAAATATCATCTCTTTCTTTTCTTAAGAAATATCAAGTAATTATAGTTTCAGAAAAGCTATAAATTTTTAAATTTATCTCAAATGATATTATATCAAAAGATATAGCTGTGCAAAATTAGATTTAAAATAAAGATATTATTCTCTTTTTATCAAAAGATAAATTAATCAAATATATGATAATTAGTAAGCTGTTTGATACCAATTATTTAAAATTGAAGTCATTAAATGTTTAGCTTTAAGGATAAATGATAGCTTTTTTAAAATATTTTGTTAGATATCAACTTCAAAAGATTCAAGATCATTACTCAAATTCAATTTTCAAAATCATTCAATCGGAATAAAGTATGAATGCTCATTAATAAATTTTTTTTAAAAAAAATCAATCAAATCAATAATCAAGAAAGATATTCAAATCAATCTGGAGGATCAAAAATCAATCAATTTAGGTTATGAAAATTAAAAAGATTAAGTATAATCAAATTAAGGAGGATCAAGATAATAGTTCTATAAGATTTAGTTCATCTAGAAAGTTTTGAAATTCTTAGAGGTTAACCTAAGATACAATGCATATCAACATATCAAGCACCTGATTTTGATAATTTAGCATCTTGTAGGAAATGCCAAAAATTAGTTTCTCTTATGGATTTAGCATTTAAAACATTCATGTCCAATTAAGCATCTTTTAATTTAAATTTATCAATTATAAAATTAATATGAGGAGGCTTAAAATATCATACTAAATTTTTAAGATAAAAATATTTCATTCATCACATGATATATAGAGAAGAGCATATTAATTTAAAAATTAAAATATTTAATAAATCAAACTTTTTATTCATAGAGTATGATCATTTTAAGCAATGATAAATCATCAAAATCAATCAAACATTCTAATCTGATCGAACCATGAGAAGTATTTCAAACAAATAAATATGATATGAAACTACATAGATAGATTATTAAAATTAATAGAATCAATCAAATAAACATTGATGGCATGATGTGAGAAAAGTTTAGATTTTATCCAGTAGCATCATCCATCCATTTTCATTTTCAAGGTATCCATCAAAAGAATTTTTCTCATTTAGTTTCATTGAATCCTTGGTATACCTGTAAAATTACTTCATAATTTTTAATACCCAAGCTTTCTTAGGTCCATTGAGGTTAAAGCTTACGGTTCTTTTTGAAACTTATATTTGCTTAATTAAGGTATGATCAATTCATTTAGCATTACATTCAAAAATTTTATGACCAATTTTATTGCATTTAAAGTAAATTATAGAATGATTTTCAGAATAAGCTTTGCTAAATATATTTTTGATAAATTTCTATTTTTTCAAAGAATTATAACTAATTTCTGCTTTATCAAAAATTATCTTTTAATTATTTAAAATTGCTTGAAGCTTTTGAGATCCAATTGTAAATTTTTCAAGTATAGACTTCAAGTTTTCAATCTCTTTTCTTAGATTGGTATTTTCTTCCAAAAGAGATTTCTTTTCTTTCAATAAGTTTTTTTTTCTTCAATATAAAATTTTGATCTTTCTAATTTCATTTTTACCTTAATATTTTCTTCAACTAAAGATTTTTCAGATTTAAGTACTTTCTTTTCTTAAGTCAAAGCATTATTTTCTTTTAAAATATCTTTCTTTTCTAATAAGACCTTACTCTTTTCATTTGCTAAGAAAAGATTTGACTTTTTAAATTTTTTATTTTTTAGTCTTAATTTTTTAAATTCATTCATTAATTCATTAAATATTTTATATAATTCATCAAATATAAATTAAAAAGAATTTTTAGAATTTACCTCATCTTTATTGGTCATGAGGCAAAGATTTATAGCATTTTCTTCCTCTTTCTCATTTTTCTTCTTCTTGCTTTGCTTTTCCTTAATTGATGCTTTCTTTTTCTTTTGTTTCTTCTTCTTCTTCTTTTTTCATCCTCATGAGACATGAGGTATAGATTGAGGTGAGCTTCTTTTTCTTCTTGGAAGCTTGGTTCTTCTATTTAATTTGCTCCCTCATAAATTCTTTCTAATTTTTTTCATATATGTATTAAATACATTTAACTTTAAGGAGCAATAAAGTATATTCATAGCCTTAACATTAAGTTAGACCATTTCTTATCATGCTATTTTAATGCTTTGAGGGTGTGTGAGCCATCGATTATAACTGTTCATAGGTTATAATCATGTGCTTGTATGAAGATGCACATGCATGTTTTTCAATAACTATAATATGAGCCATTAAAAAGTCGAGGTCTATCTATAGAATATCTTTCATTAAAAAAAAAATTTATTTTAGATTGCCAAAATCTTTAGCTCCAGATAGTTAGATCAATAATCAATAATAGAGCACCTACTCTGATACCAATTATTGCTCAAGAATGGCTACCTAAGAGAGGGGGGTGAATTAGATTTTTATAAAATTTTTGGCTAAATTATACTCTAAAATAAATATGTGTTTCTAATTAAGAGAAACTTGAATACTTATGGTGAATGAGCAATGTGTAGCAGCGAAATTAAAAACAACTAAATAATATAAATATGTAAAACAAATAAAGAAAGTAAGAAAAGAAAAATCATAAAACAAACACAAAAAGATTTTATAGTGGTTCGATGCAACCCCGCACTTACGTCCACTTTTTAAGCTATTTTATTTAGAATTTTACTATAATTCCTATATTATAATACATTTATTTTGATCCAGGATCACAAATAAATCTAGTTGATTTTGCTAGGCTCATCAACCATAATTCTACACTGATAGTTTTTTCAGATTTACTATCAATCTAGTTGATTTTATGGGCTTACCAACCAAAACCTATATAGTCCAATTTTAGACTTGGATGGGCCTAATCCCTAAGTTTTTTTCTCCCAAAAAAACTTGTAAAGAAATAAAAATCCAAGTATAAAATTCAGCACAAAAATAAAAGGAAAAAGAACTCTTTTTGAAGTTTGATGGAGAGGCTGAAAGATGGCTCTTGAAGTTTTGTATTCTCCCTTTTGAAGGCTGAGAGGAAGCTTGAATGAATGAGGATGATCACACTTGAAAGCTCTTTGAATTTGATGCATAAGGTCCTCTCTTTTCTCTCTTTTTCTTTAGATATTCAATGAACCTCATAATTTTAATGATTTCTACTTTCAATCCACTTAATCTTACTTTTCAAATATTTTTCTAGCCTTTTATACTCTTTATGATGGCTGGAGGATCAATTCTAATCATTGAAAGTCTTGAAATAGTTATTGGAGTGGAGAAATGGCCGTTAGAAAAAGCTGCAAAAAAACTAGCCATTACGATCACCGGATCGGCTCAATCCTCACTGAGTCGACTCAATTTTTGACTGGATTGGCTCAATCCTCACTGAGTCGGCTCAATTTATAGTTGGATTGGCTTAGTTTCTTGGGTTTTGAAAAACTAGCTTTCTACACTTTCTATCTTTTGCATTCACTGAGATTAGATCGGCTCGGTCTCAGACTAGATTGGTCCAGATTACGTGCCATGCATATCGAACAGTCCATTTTGAAAGAAGATGACCTAGGGGTCGTCCCTTGGATTAATCTCTTTGCTAAAACTTGATTTTCTTTCAATTTATGTATCCAAAAATTATGAGACTACCTCCAAAAGATCAGAAATCTTCTAAACTTCTTTATCAATTTAATTATGAGACTACCTCCAAAAATTATGGTTAAGACACCATGTTTATTAATTTAATTCTAACTTCTTAAATAATTAAAAATAGATAGCAAGTAGTGCATCAGATCGAATCCATAGAGAAGATAGTATTTTAGTTTTAAAATTTTTAATTTTTATAAAAAAATATTTTAAAAAAAATTAAAGTCAAAAAATAGAATTATAAATAAAAATAAAAATTAAATGATGCAGAAAATTAAATTTGGTACTAAGATCAACTAGTTAGATCTTAGCATCTATTTGCAATGAAATTAAAGAGCAATTAAAAGTAAAGTGGCAAATTTAAATTTATAATTAAAAATAAAAAGCATGAATTTAAAGAGCATAAAAATAAATTTTGTATTAAAATTAAAGTTTAAAATTTAAATGCAAAGAAATTAAAAAGAATAGAAAATAAATAAATAAAACTATAATAAAGGATTGAAGTAGATTTGCGTAGTCTCATCAGGAAGATGGTTGGTGGACTTCTCTTTTTTCGTACTCTTCAGAGCTTGCTCGCATCTTTTCTTCTTCCTCTTTGGATATGATCTCGATCTCATATTAGAGTTGGCATAAAGATGGCATAGGAGACAGCTCTTCTTTGCAGCACCGATTGCTTTTAAGCTATCTCTAACCCAAAGCTGGCCCTCAACCTGTACCTGTCCCTCTCTTTGATCGAAGACATTGAATTCAATAGGCCTAAAGTCCTTTAAATAGAGTTAGGAGGTGTTGGGGATAAATCCCGCTCCTGCCGAAGTCCAGTCTGATGCTTGGCCTAATGCAACTAATAATTACGAAAGAGTTTCGATCGAAAATTCTTCCTCCAGCGGTCGAACCCCAGCCGAACTCCTTTAGCAGCCGAACTCCTCCAGTGGCCGAACCTCTTTCGAACTCCTAAAGTGGCCGAACTCCATCCAAACTTCTCCATCAATCAAATTCCTTCAGGAGTTGAATTCCTTCCAGACTTCTCCTTCAGTTGAATTCCTTCAGGAGCCAAACTCCTTTTAGACTTCTCCTTCAGTCAAATTCCTCCAGGAGCCAAACTCCTTCCGGACTTCTCATTCAATCGGATTTCTCTAGGAGTCGAATTTCTTTCGGACTTCTCTTTCAGTTGGATTCCTCCAAGAGCCGAACTCCTTCTGGACTTCTCCTTCAATCAGATTCCTCTAGGAGTCGAATTTCTTCCAGACTTCTTCAATCAGATTCCTCCAGGAGCGAACTTCTTTCGGACTTCTCCTTCAATCGAATTCTCCTTCTGGACTTCTCCTTCAGTCGAATTTCTTCAGGAGCCAAACTCCTTCCGGACTTCTCCTTCAGTCAAATTCCTTCCGGAGCCAAACTTCTTTCGAACTTCTCCTTCAATTGGATTCCTCCAAGAGTCGAACTCCTTTCAGACTTCTCCTTCAATCAAATTCCTTCTGGAGCCAAACTCCTTTCGAATTTCTCCTTCAATCAAATTCCTCCAGAAGCTAAACTCCTTTCAGACTTCTTCTTCACTCAAATTTCTCTAGGAGCCGAACTCCTTCCGGACTTCTCCTTTAATCGAATTTCTCTAAGAGCTGAACTCCTTTCGGACTTCTCCTTCAGTCGGATTTCTTCAAAATTCGAATTCCTTCCAGATTTTTTCTTCAATCAAATTTCTCTAGGAGCTGAATTTTTTTCAAACTTCTCTTTCAGTTTGATTTCTTTAGGAGCCAAACTTCTTCCGAACTTCTCCTTCAGTCGGATTCCTCCAGTGGATTACTTCTAGATTTTAGCTAGCATTCCTTTCAGATGATCCCTTCTAGCCATATTTCCTTTAGGAGTCCAAACTTCTCTAGAATTGATATATGTCAAAGTTCTTCATCAACCAACGCCTGCTTCCTCCAAACTTCGACTATTAAATCTCGATGAATGGACACATCACGACAGAAGACACCCTCTCTCCGTAGCAAATCCCACGTGGTCTCGAGCGGTCCACTACCAGATGGTTATGACTATCACTATCAGTCTGCTATAGGTGATACCTCTCTCCATAGCAAATCCCATGCGATCCCAAGCGGTCCACTATCGGATAGTTATGGCTGTCAGACTACCCACTATCGGATGGTTATGGCTGTCACTATCAGTCTGCTACAGACGATACCTCTCTCTCCATAGAAATCTCATGTGGTTTCGAGCGATCCACTATCGGACGGTTATGGCTGTCACTATCAGTCTATTATAGGCTTCGTTTATAAAAAGAGATCCTTTAAATATGTTTTCTCTAAGCTCTCTTCTTCTTTCCAAAATTTTGCTGAGTTATTTCCTGAGCACTCCATTCCTGTTGGCCAGAAAAGCTGACTTAATCATCGGAGGATCCTGTCGGAGCCACCACCATTGACTCCGGATGAGATTTTATTTTGTAGGTCACCGACGATGACCTCTTCTTCCTCAATTCTAGCTCGATCTGGCGTCGATCAGATTCTGCACTAATAGGATTGGTACTAGAGAAAGGATCTCTATTTTTACGATATCCTTATTCTTAAAGAAGTGCTCAATCGATCCTGTGGATCTTCTTCTTCAAGGTTCATCTCCATCCTCTTCCTTAATCCTAAGAAATGCCTCCAAAGAAGGTGGCTGTCTGAAGATTTATCGCTTCTACCGTCAGATCTGAGCCAGATCCATCTGTTCTTGCTCCATCATCGATGCTTCAACCTCCACCTCGACCGACGGCCATGGTAGATCTGGAGCAGTTTAACTAACTAATGCAGTGAGTTCAGGGCCTCACCAAAATGGTGCAGACCATGCGGCAGCCTTCGATGATGATTTCATCAGAAAACCCACCATCAGGATGCCAGAAATTGATCCCAAAGAGGAGCACTTGGGCTAGCATACTCATCTCCTCTAGAAAGAAAAAATAGAGAGTAAAGGATCCTCGTTCGGATCATGATTCTTCTCCGAAAGAGACCTTCTTCATCTACAATTGGAAGCCTTCCAAGATCTGTAAGCGAGATGACGTCCTCGATCAAAAACTATGGAAGATGGACCATCGGATTGAGAAACTCTGCCATATCGCCTCGGCTCATCATGACGACGTCTGCACCGATCCTCCTTTCTTTCTCCGAATTATGCAAGAGCCCATTCCGCTGAGCTTTAAGCTCCCCTAATTTGAAAGCTATGATGGAATCTCTGATCTGGTTGGTCACCTAGAGGCCTTTCGAACCATGATGCTGCTCCATGGTGCACTAGACGTCATCTTATGCCGAGCTTTTCCATCTACCTTAAAGGAAGCAGCAAGATACTGATACTCGGCATTGAGGCTAGGTAGGATCTTCTCCTTTGATCAATTATGCCATCAATTTACAACTCACTTCATCAGTAGCCGACATCCGTGTTGAGGTTCGGATTTTCTGATGAATATTAAGCAGAAGGAGGAAAAATCTATCTGGACTTATGTCATCCGATTTAATGCTGCTGCATTGGAAGTTCAAAACTTGGACCAGTCTATTGCAATGGCCACACTCGAGAGTGGCCTTTCGAAGAATAATTTATTGTTCTTCCTGAAGAAGAAGTATCCTAGAAACTTTGCCGATCTGCTAGCTCGGACTGAGGGATATGCCCAAATGGAAGAAGCCTTCAAATTGAAAGATGAGGAAGCTATAGGAGAGTGGCAGACAGACGAGTCTAATAAATCCACAGCTGATGGAGGGCCAAATGAAGTTCGACCATGCTCGCGGACTCCCCCTGAGTGCAAACGAGTCCGAACTCCTCCTCAAGCTCATTGTCAAAGAAGCTCCAACAGAACGGCACGATGAAGTTCTCTCTCCAAAAGATTTCATAACTATGCCTCCCTCAATGCTCAACAGATGCTGGCCTCAAGTAAGAGAAGATCGACCGAGGGCACAGCCGCAGTCAAAACCAACAAGGAGAGAGGAATAATAAAAAGATCGACCGCCTCTTAGCATCATCAATACTATCTCTAGAGGACTCAGTGCTTCAACGAGTCGCCATCTCTCGGCCTCAGAGCTAAGAGAAGCTTGCTCTAAATTGAGAAGATCCGTATGAAATAGAGAAGGTCGGCTAGTCCGAAGCTTATCATCTGAAGGAGCTCGGAGGAACAACGCTCCCACGATCTTAAAATTTAGAAAATCTAATAATATACTACCAGTAATTTTCCTCCAATAAAACTTCTCCATTTCAACATTATTGTTTCTTGGTGCAAAAACTATGTGATGACAGAAAAGAAGCAATCAAAAGTGGCCATGTTAGGAACATGAGGAGAACCTCATCCTAACATGAGTAAGTCGAAGACCTCTAGTTATTTAAGACAAAAAGAGGGGAGAGACCCATTCAACAGTCCATCTATATTCCGATTGCCATGTTAGAAATAGGAGAACCCCATTCTAACATGAGCAAGTCGAAGACCTCTGGTTATTTAAGATAGAAGGAGGGGAGAAGCCCATTCAATGACCCATCTGTGCTCCTAGTGCCATATTAGGAATAGGAGGAGAACCTCGTCCTAACATGAGCAAATCGAAGACCTCCGATTATTTAAGATAGGAGAAGGAGAGAGACCCATTCAAAGGCCCATCTGTGCCCCTAGTGCCATGTTAGAAATAAGAGGAGAACCTCATCCTAACATGAGCAAGTCGAAGACCTCCGATTATTTAAGATAGATGAAGGAGAGAGGCTCGTTCAACGGTCCATCTGTACCCCTAGTGCCATGTTAGAAATAGGAGGAGAACCTCGTCTTAACATGAGCAAGTCGAAGACCTCTGGTTATTTAAGACAGGAGGAGGAAAGAGGCTCGTTCAATGGCCCGTCTGTGCCCTTAGTGGCATGTTAGAAACAGGAGGAGAACCTTATCCTAACATGAGCAAGTCGAAGATCTTCGATTATTTAAGACAGGAGGAGAAGAAAGGCCCGGCAATGGCCCTTACATACCCCTACAGCCCATTAG
Organism: Cocos nucifera; assembly: GCA_006176705.1. Lineage (NCBI taxonomy): Eukaryota > Viridiplantae > Streptophyta > Magnoliopsida > Arecales > Arecaceae > Cocos > Cocos nucifera. The sequence goes on from QRFJ01002880.1 coordinate 265,536, forward strand.
GAATATGAGGAGAACTTCATTCTAACATGAGCAAAGTCGAAGGTCCCATTCATTTTAGATGAGGTGAGAAGAGAGGCTCCGACAATGGCCTCTATGTATCCCTACAGTCCATTAGGAACAGGAGGAGAACATCATCCTAACGTGAGTAAAGTCGAAGGCCTCGTTCATTTTAGACGAGGTGAGAAGAGAGGCCCCAACAATGGCCCTTATATGTCCCTACAGTCCATTAGAAATAGGAGGAGAACCTCATCCTAACGTGAGCAAAGTCGAAGGCCCCATTCATTTTAGATGAAGTGAGAAGAGAGGCCCCCACAACGGCCCTTCAACTTCAATAGAAGATAGGATCTTCTTCAACCTCGATCGGAGATAAGATCTCCTTCGAGCTTCAACTTTAACAGAAGATAAGATCTCATTCAATCTCGACTGGAGATAAGATCTTCCCCGAGCCTCAACCTCAATAAGAGATAAGATTTTCTTCAACCTCGATCCGAGATAAGATCTTTCTCGAGCTTCAACTTCAATAGAAGATAGGGTCTCCTTCAACCTTGGTAGGAGATAAAATGTCATCTGAGCTTCAACATCAATAGGAGATAAGATCTTCTTCAACCTCAGTGGGAGATAAGATCTCCTACGAACCTCAATCTCAATAGAAGATAAGATCTTCTTCAACCTCGATCGGAGATAAGATCTCCCCCGAACTTCAACTGCAATAGGAGATAAGATCTCCTTCAACCTCGGTCGGAAGATAAGATCTCCTTCGAGCTTCAACTTCAATAGAAGATAGGATCTCCTTCAACCTCGATTGGAGATAAGATCTCCTCCGAGCCTCAACCTCAATAGGAGATAAGATCTTCTTTAACCTCGATTGGAGATAAGATCTTTCTTGAGTTTTAACATCAACGTCAACAGGAGATAAGATCTTCTTTAACCTTGACTGGAGATAAGATCTTCCTCGAGCTTCAACGTCAACCTCAACAGGAGATAAGATCTCCTTCAATCCCAATAGAAGATAAAATCTCTTTCGAGCTTCAACCTCAATGGGTGTAGAGCCCGAAAAAGAACTTCGATAGTCATCTTTTTATACTCCCTTCTTTCGAATTTCGAACTTGGGAGTGAGGAGACTATTGTTGGGGATAAACCCCGCTCCCATCAAAGTCCAATCTGATGCTTAGCCTAATGCAACTAGTAATCATAGAAGAGCTTTGATTGAGAATTCTTTCTCCAACGGTCGAATTCCAGCCAAACTTCTTTAGGAGCCGAACTTCTCTAACGACCGAACTCCTTTCGAACTCCTACAGTGGTCGAACTCCATCTGAACTTCTCCATCAATCGGATTCCTTCATGAGTCGAATTTCTTCTAGACTTCTTCTTCAGTCAGATTCCTTCAGGAGCCGAACTCCTTCCAGACTTCTTCTTCAGTCAAATTCCTCTAGGAGCTAAACTCCTTCTAGACTTTTTCTTCAATTGGATTCCTTTAGGAGTTGAATTCCTTCTAGACTTCTCCTTCAGTCGGATTCCTTTAGGAGTCGAACTTCTTCCGAACTTCTCCTTCAATCAGATTCCTTTAGGAGCCGAATTTCTTTCGGACTTCTTCTTCAATCAAAATTTCTTCAAGAGTCGAATTTCTTTCGAACTTCTCCTTCAATCGGATTCCTCCAGAAGCCAAACTCTGGTTCAATCGGATTCCTCTAGAAGCCAAACTCCTTTTGGACTTCTCCTTCAGTCGAATTTTTCTTTCGAATTTCTTCTTCAGTCGGATTCCTCTAAGAGTCGAGCTCCTTCTGAACTTCTCCTTTAGTCAAATTCCTTTCAGAGCCGAACTTCTTCCAGACTTCTCCTTCAATCAGATTCCTCCAGGAGTCAAACTTCTTTCGAACTTCTTCTTCAGTCAAATTTTTTTTGGAGCCGAACTCCTTTCGGACTTCTCCTTCAATCAGATTTCTCCAAGAGCCGAACTCTTTTTGGACTTCTCTTTCACTTGAATTTCTTTAGGAGCTGAATTTCTTTCGAACTTCTCTTTTAGTCAGATTTCTTCAAGAGTCAAACTTCTTTCAGACTTTTCCTTCAGTCAGATTCCTCCAGCGGATTACTTTCAGATTTCAGCTGACATTCCTTTCGGATGATCTCTTCTAATTGTATTTTCTTTAGAAATTCGAACTCCTTTGAAATTGATATATATCAAAGTTCTTCATCAACCAATATCTATTTTTTTTGAACTTTGACTATTAAATTTTAACAAACAGACACATCACGATAGACGACACCTCTCTCCGTAGCAAACCCCACGTGGCCCACTATCGGATGGTTATGGCTGACACTATCAGTCTGCTACAGGCGATACCTCTCTTTCCATAGCAAACCCCATGCGGCTTTGAGCGACCCACTATCGGATGGTTATGGCTGTCAGACTACCTACGATCGGATGGTTATGACTATCACTATCAGTCTGCTACAGGCAATACCTCTCTCTCCATAGCAAACCCATGCGATCCCGAGCAGCCCACTATTGGATGATTATGGCTATCACTATCAGTCTACTACAGGCTCCATCTATAAAAAGGGATCCTCTAGATACGTTTTCTCTAAGCTCTCTTTTCCTTCCCAAAACTATGCTGAGTTATTTTCTAAGCACTCCATTCCTGTTGGTCAGAAGAGCTGACTTGATCATCGGAGGATCCTATCGGAGCCACCACCACCGACTCCAGGCTGGACTTTATTTTGTAGGTCACCGGTGGTGACCTCTTTTTTCTTAACTCTAGCTCGATTCAGCATCGACCAGATTTTGCACCAACAGAAGGGTTGGAGATCTTTACTGTAGGCAATATGGGACTAAAAAAGAGTTTGATCGACAAAATCTAGAGAAATCCCATGAAAAATTAGATTAAAAGAGCTTCTAGATGAATTTTGTTGAGTTTCTTATATTCTAGCCGTCAAATTCTGATCAAATGGTCCATAAAAATACCAAAAATCGAGTTTTAAAAGCCTAGATTAGATCGGAATTAATGTGGACCGTCCATTCACATGTGATGATGAAAATCTGGTCGTTGGATGCATGCTGGAGAGATTAATAACCATTGGAAGCTTTGTCAACCATTGGATCATCGCTTGGAGCTTTCGGAGTCATCCGATCATGCAAATGAGGAGTTAGAAACCGAATCAAAATGGAAAAAAATCCTGGCCATAAGATTTTCATCGACAACGACCATAGCCATCGGATTGTGCCTTATTGTATATATGGACTGCAGTGGACCGGGTGCATCATAGATCACAATCAATCGATGCTCGTTTTCTCTTAAAAATTATCGAAATATTCTCTCTTAAGGGTCTATGGTGAGCCGTGATAAAATTGACATCAGTGGCTCATCGGATGGGTTGGCTTAGGCAGCTTGCGCTGGCGCGTGGGCTGGGTCGACTGGCTTTGTGCATTTGGACGTGCCGACTGATATGGCGCAGCGGCTTGGCTTGGCACACTGGCCGAGCTGAATTAATTTTTTATATTTTTTTTTCTTTAAAAATTAATATCGGGTCTATTTTAACTCCATTTTACTTCAAACTTATTTTGTTATGATAAAAAAAAATGAGCTCTTTTCATTGATAATAATATTTTATTTTTAATTAATAAATATATATATAAATTAATTATTAATTTTTAAAAATAAATATAAATTAATTATTAAATTAATATTTTTATTGATAAATTTATGGTACTTATCAAAACTTGACCCAAGAAGATGTCTACAAATCCAATGATTTGAACCATGAGGACATCAAAATTAATTCTGGATTGAACCCAGAATTTGAAAATAAAATTTTGATAATCATTAATCATAAGAATCGATCAAAACTATAATCACCAATTGAACCAATTATTGAGGAAACACTGCCACTAGATTTGAAGATACTCCCTGAATACCAAAAGTATGAATATCTAGATTCATCAAAAACTCTATCTAAAACTGTTAAATTAGACCTAGGTCCAATTCAGAAGATCTTAAGTCTACTAAGAGAGATTCATGATAAAACTGATTTTGTGAAAAAAGACCATCTCTCTAAAATTAGTGGTGAAAGACCAGATGAATTTTTTAATCCTATATATGATCCGGGTTAAGATTAGAGTTTAGTCTGATTGGAGACTATAAACTTAGTGCTTGTTGGAAGGTAATTCAGATCCTTGTATTTTAATTTCTCTTTTAGTTTATTTAGGTCTTACTTTAATAAAGTCAATATCAAATAAGTTGGAGAGAAGAGCTAAATATACATCCTTAAGAACATCTGAAGATACTTGCTGAACCAAAGATACATCAAATCAGGTGTATTCTTTTCTTTTTATCTATTGCATTTTTTTTATTTTTCTTACCTCATTGAGGATAATATAGAAAAAGTTGGGGGTAAGGGATAAATTTTGAACTTTATTTTGAATCTTTGTACTTACAAATTTATTGATATTCATATACCTAATTATGATTCAGACTTGAGTAATATTAGATATTTTAGCAGTGATGCACATTTTAGATAAATTATGGAGTATCGAGAGATTGTATATTGATAAAATTTAATATAAGGTTGAGCCTAGAATAAAAGTTAATTTTGAGTATTTCTAGCATTTTCTATTAATATCTAAAGAAAGTCAATCTTTTATGGATATAAGTGGAATATGTTGATGCATATAGTTTCTTCAAAAAAAAAAAATTAGTTTTCCACCGAGTAACCGGATCTTGTTGCCTAAGTAAGCAATGATATTCGCATAAAAAAATGAGCAATGTTTAAAAAAAATTATACAACCAAGTCTCAATTCATAGCCTGTTTGACTCGAGTCAATAAGCCCGAGGGGTGTTTTACATATAATGTCCTAAAGCCAACTGATTTGGGAATCATTGACCTAATACTCGCTATAAAAGTTAAATAGAAAGCTTAAGTGGTTAAGGTATTGCATGGACTGTATTTTTTTTAAAAAAATAAAAGAATGGATGTGCAAATATAAAACCACTAGTCCATCTTAGAGTAGACAATCCAAGGATAAAGATAGGAGTGGGTCAAGAAAAAACTTTGAAAAATTTTATTTTCTTTACTCAACCATTTTATCAGATAGCCTTAATATCTCAATGACATGCTTGATAATTTTCTAGGTGGATATCTTTTATTTCTAAAATTATTAAATAAATATTTATGTCGAAAAAAGTCGGTATTGTATATTATTATTTCTTTTACTCGATGATGAGTAAAGTTCAAGTTGAAAGATATGATAAACACTTAAATTAAGTCATTAGAGGCATAAATTTAATTTAATTGCCTCTTATGTACCGAGAATTTGATGTTTTCTAATATATTTTATAGATAATTAAGAGTTTGAGCTCATAGAATTCAAATTGGACTTAAATTGGCTCAAATTCAAGTGAATCAGGCAACTAGTTTCTATTCAAGTGTGAACGCAACTTACTCATGAAGAAATGAGAAGCAACCTCTTCTTGATCAAGGGCCCATAATTAAAGAAAATCTTTTACATAAATTCAAGTATGAACACGACTTAAAGATCAAGGGCTTAGATTAAAAAATAATCTTTCATATGGATCCAAGTGTGAACGCGACTTAAAAATCAATGGATGAAAAGCAAGCTTCTTAATCCAATGGCTCCTTTCTTATTACCTCTCCTTTTAATTAATCTTATATAAAAAAATAAAAAAATTTTCTCCCTCCTACACTTATAAATAAAACTCAATGCCTCTACTAAGAGATATCTCTCTCCATACTGCAACTGTTATAGGGACCCGTGTGATAGGCAAAAATACCTATCCATAAATTTTTTATCGGTCTTTTTCCTACTTTCTTTCATCCTTCCAACATATGAGAAGAAGAGTTAGCCAGAAAAAGATCAACTAGAAGAGGTTTTATTATTATTTTTTTTATTTTAACTCCAAGCTCTATTAATGGCTTATGAGTTAGTTCTTATTTTGTATTAACTTTTTATTCCAGTAATAAAATTTTATTTTTCTTTTAATCATCACTTGTGTAATTTAATTTTTGTAGTTTAATTTCAGTATATAGGATGGTTTAATTTTTCTTATTCTTTTTCTACTTATTGAATTTTACATTTTATTTCTGTAATTTAAATTTCAGTAAGTAGTATAGAATTTAATTTTAAATAATTTTAAAGCTTCGATTCAAATCATGTCTAGCTAAGCAATTCTTTGGGATTTGCGATGAAGCTAAACCATGATTAGAAGTTTTTTCTTAGGATTTCTTTTTGGCTTTTATTTTTTTTAGAGTTTTTCTCCCATCAAGCTCCTTGCCAAGAGACTTGATGAACTATCATTGGATTTCAATTCCTTTATAGTTCATGCTTGATTCGGTGTAAGAAAGATAATAGGTAAAAGGCTTATAATTTTTTGAAATTCTTTTCTGTTATTTTTTGTGAAAAATTTTGATGGATTATTATTGGGTCAGAGCCCTTTCATAGTCCATACATGGGTAACACAAGAAAATAATTGAAAGAAGAGTTCTTTAATTAGGATGAATATTTGTCCATGCATTACACTTTAATCAAGGAACATCATAAGAGAAATCTTAAAAAGACTCTCTAAGTTATTGGTCTAGTGGATTCAAAAGTCCTAAATTTTTAGATTATTATTCTTTATAATTAATTTACTATTTAGTGGTAAGTAATAAACAATCTCCCTTCCTCCTTGTTAAAGCTTACCTAAGCAAGGGTTTGAACGTAATTCAAATATAATTTTCTATGGAATTGACCAATACTCGCTGGACGTGCTACTCTACACACCGTGCGTTTGTGGTTAATTTTAAGACATAACAAATATTAGCATTTCTTGAACATCTTTATCGTTATCAATTGAAAATAAGATATATTTACTTTGCACTAACTGTTCCGATAAATTAGGAGATTTTCATCTCAATTTGATTTCATATTTTTCTCTATATATAGGAATACCATCGTATAAATAGTCCAATAATTCTTAACGCAATAATGATGAAAACAATCTAACCATCCAACTCGCAGGCTGACTATATTGTACACTATCTATGCCATTTTCTATTATACCATCATAATACAGTAGTAAATGAACTCCAGCACTGACCATTTTCTCAAAAAATTTTATGATAATATCAAAATCAAAATATTTAGTATTAATAATTATTTTAATAAAATAATTTATATAATAAATACATCATATTACCAACTAATAGGTAAAGTTATGTCTTATCCTATTCAAAAATTACATTAATTCTATAGATAATTAAAGTAATCAAACGATATGCAATAGGAACCGAAAGAAATTTCAAAAGCATTTTTTCTTAGTTCTTCCCACACGACTAAAGATGTGAGAGGAGAACTAAAGAAAAATACTATTTAAAATTTTTTCGAACCCTCTACGTATCGTTTAATTACTGTAATTATATATAGAATTAATTTTAATTTTTAAACTATCCAAACTGGATAGTTATTGACCAATGTATATAATTCTTCCATCCCTACAAAAATATATAAATGCATGGATGCTGTAAAATATATACATTAATTAAAAGATTGGTCTATAGTTCTATGCAATGTAATATATTTAAAATTTTTAAATTAGTTGTCTACCAAAGTACCGAGAAGTATTGCAAATAGGCCAAGCTGGGCCAAGCAATACCCCTAACCAAGCCCAGTCCAAAATTTTTTTTCAAGCTTCGGGTCAAGCTTAGGCCCGATGATTTTAGAAAAAATTAGGTCTGAACCTATTTCTAGGAAGTAGCAAACAAAAATATAGTAAACAAAAAATATATTTAAATAAATAGTAAAAAAAATGGTGGCAAGGGGGGTGGGGTATCGGATGGGAAGAGGGCTCGGTGTGGGGGGGGTAGGGCAGGGCGTGTGGGGAGAGTGGTGGTGGGGGGATTGGGGCGGCCGTCAAATGGGAAAGCGCCACGGGGGAGGGGTGTGGGGTGGGGCGTGTAGGCAGAGTGGTGGCAAGAGGGTGTGGGGCATGGGGAAACCGTTGGATGGAAAGTGAGCCGGGGGGAGGGGGTGGGTGGTCAACGCGGTGGGGGAAGAGGGCTAGCAGGAGGCTGTCGGATGAGAAGAGGGTCGGTGGGAGGGCATCGGATGGGAAGAGGGGGGAGGGGGAGGGAGGGTGCGGCAAGAGGGCATCGGATGGGGGAGAGGGGGGAGGGGTAGGAGTCGGTTGAGAGGGAGAAGGAAACCTCAAGAGGGTTGGGGGGCATCGGAGCGATGGGAGAGGGCGTTTAATTAGATGAATATGATTTAAAGTACGAATATAGGATGGATAAAAATGACTAAAGCATCATTTGAAATGGTATTTTTAAAAATATCATTCAAAATAGCATTTCAAGAACCAACATTTAGAACGACGTCTTTCAAAAGCATCATTCGAATAGGCAACTTTAAAAGTTCCCTATGATGATTTTAAAATTATTATTTTTTCGTGCGCTATGGGGTTATTGTCTGAAAAAAAAAGAAAAATCATTTGGAATGATATTTTCTCAACAAAAAATATCATTCCAAACGGCATTTTAATATTTTTATATTAATTTAATAAATAAATTAAAATTTATATTGATTTTTTTTAAAAAATTAAATATAAAATTAATATGGTAAAGTACTCTAGCAAACCCGCTTTCTCTTCTTCCTCGTCTTTTCCGCATCTCCTATTTTCCGGAGCCCTATCTGACCTAAGCATCACAACGTCCTAGCCAAATTAGTTCCGGTGACCTCCCGTACCCTTCTTTTTATATGTAGATAGGTGCTTCATCTTCCACCACGGTAGATCGATCGGCACCATCCACATCTTCATATCATTAGACCACCTTTACCCATCTTTCGTGTGTAGATCGATGCTTCGTCTTCCACCACAGTAGATTGATCAGCACTCTCCACGTCTCCACCTCTAACAGATCGATTCCCACATTTGTTTTACCAAATTAGCAGAAAGATGGATCTAGGGAGATGGGATATTAAGTTCAATAGACTACTATTGGATAGTGAGATGGAAGATTTTCTGCAACTAGTTCAGAGTTTGCCTGATCCAAGTAGTCTATAACCTTATCTGCGAGATTGGAGATGGGAGAATAGAAGGATCCTCTTGGTGAAGGCTTTCTATCGTTTTCTTAATAATGGTAGCATATTATGTCCCATGGCCACCTAACTGTGGAGGGGCGTAGCACCATTAAAGGTTTAAGATCTTTAAGTGTCTGATGCTCAAAAACAAAATTCTCATAATGGACACTTCGAGGAAGAGAAAATTGGTGGGGGATACCTTTGCATGCTGTGTGGTGTCCGGCTGGAGTCAGTGGAGCACATTTTTCACGTGTCATTTTGTCGAACACCTTTTGGAGCACAATCAAAAACCTGCTCCACGTCCGAGGAAAACTAGGGTCTGTGAAATCATGGTGGATGGAGTGGCAGTGAAGGAGGACGCCTTAGAGATCATAGACAGAATGGGACTTCTTCAATGAGGCTTTTGTTTGGTGGTACAGCATGAGAGAAATGCAGAGGTCTTCTCCAGGAAAGTGAGGTCCGCAGCAGAGGTGCTTGTCTGCTTGATGCCATGTGCTTCCATGCTGGGAAGGCGGCTCCGCGGAAGTAACAAACGAGACTGCTGATCTTCCTGGGGCTTGCAAGTAGAGGAAGAAGATCGCTGTGAGTGGGCTCCTGGGTTTGATGATTGCGCGAGGCAGGTAATCTCCTAATCATATTCTATCTCTGAAGTGTTTTGGGTGGGTTTTTCTTTTGTTGTGTTTTGGAGGGTCTACTTCGTGAGAGGCGTGGCTGTCGAGTGCTCCTAGAGTTGTGATGGTGGGACCTTCAAGGAGCCAACAATCTCCGTTGGGCTGGGGCCCGACCCGGTGTCATCCCTCTTTTCTTTCTCCTCCCCTCTTCTTTTCTTCTCTCTTGTTCATAATTTCATTCTTTTTTTTCCCATGAAATGGTGGTGCAATTGCACTGTTTTCCCTCAAAAAATCTGCTTGTTTTGCTTCAAAAAACTAATAAGCATTTTACTAATTAATGAACCTGTACGTAAATCCCATCTTGACTTGATTTAATTTGGTCGTTTCGTAGTCACTTGTATTTAGGAGTTATCACTTTGCTTGGTCAAACATCTTTCTAATAGTCTATACCATGTTATGATAATACAGTCTTTAGGGAGATCTATTTTATTTCCAGTATTATTCTTTTATGGTCAATACTGGCAATCCTGTGCATGGTTTAATGCTGAAGGGCCTCAAATTGTTAGTTGCTGTGGCTACATGTCAACAACAGGGTGTCCTGTGAATAGTATCAAGATCGCTTGCATTTAATGGTTTGTATAAAACAATCTCACATGGAATTGCAAATGAAGCATGAGGTTAGCTTCCGGTAGATTCTGTTGATATCTCCACATTCTACTGATTGTTTACTTGCCAACCATTATTTTCCACCACGATCCTAAGATGCCATTTGGATCAAAATAGCTGTGTGCTTGTCCTTCTTCCTATTATTGTCATAGATATGCTCACATCTCACATTTGGGTTCCCAGATCAAGAGAGAAATATCTTTAACGAAGATTGTCAGGCACCCCAAAATAGTCAGGCTACATGAGGTATGTAATTTCATATTAACTATGATATGAATTACATACGGCCAATCTACAATGTCAAAAAAATAATGTATCCTGTGCACTATATATACCTTTCTTGCTTAAAATGCTTTGTTATGCCAACCCTCCTCCCCCTCTCCTTGCTTGTAACAGTTTGTTGCTTGGATTTATCAGGGTTTGGCTAGCAGGACAAAGATATATATCATTCTTGAACTTATCAGAGGAGGCAAACTCTTTGATAAAATGGTAAGGCTTTAGACATTGTCTTTGAATAAAATAGGGGTTTGTTTTGTACTTTTGTATTTGTATTTAATATATAGGTCTATGATGCTCAAGTTCATGACATGGGTTAGGAGTATAATAATCCTCTTTATATAATACCCTTCCTTTGCTATTGGATGAAGCAGACCATAGACAATCACGAAATGGAAGATGTGATAATGTTGATACTTTTCCCTCCCTCCCTCTGTCCTATTGCAATTCCTAGATTTGTCTGTCTCGTATGACGTGAATACCTACATTTAATCGGCGTTTTTGTCACTCACCAAGTAACCACTTATGATCTTCTGGCATGTGTTTTTATATATCTAAGGATTCGCAGAATCTTACTGTTAGTTTTGCCATCACTTGAATTTTTGACCTTCTTGGCATGAAGAAACCCTTTTTAAATTATTTTCTTAAGTATTTTTCTTTGTGCAACTGACCTTCTTCTTTAGCTTCCGAATATGAATCCTTAACTAAATTTGATCCTGCGATAACCTCTGCAATTATGTTGGTCTCCCTTTTTTCTGGATATTGGCAGTGTAGTAAAAGTTACATACAAATATGAGTGCCTGCTTGCTTTATGTATCTTCATGTGCAACATTGTGTTTGTTCCTCAAATTGTTTTTGTGTCTTTGATATATATCAACATAATGCACATTCCTATCATCTTAAATACCTTTCTTTGTACAACTGGCTTCTTCTTTAGTTTCCTAATATGAACCAATATTTTAATTTGATCCTGTTGTAACTTTGCAGCTGTATTTGTTGTCCTATTCATGGATTAGCCGCAGAGTAACTGTTAAGCATAAGTATGAATGTTGTTTGATTATCTTCATTCACAAAAATGCATTTTGTTCCTCAAATTGTTCCATTCCCTTTAATATGTATAAACATAATTAGCAATTCTTTATGCATGTTAATGCTTTGTTACCTTTGATTGAACTTACAGTTGAATGACAAATACCCATTGTTATCTCAACATGTTTATTTGTTCTGTTATCTTCATATGCATACATAGATGTGCAGGTTCACCAAGGAAAGCTGCATGAGGATGAATCCAGGTGGTACTTCCAACAGCTTATCGATGCAGTTGATTATTGCCATAGCAAGGGCGTCCACCATAGAGATTTGAAGGTCTGTTATGTTACATTCTTTTGGAAGTACTTTCTTTAAAATTTGTCATTTAGGGCTCTTGATATATTTTTACATGTGTAGCATGAAAATCTTCTTCTTGATTCTCGAGGAAACTTAAAAGTTTCAGATTTTGGTCTTAGTGCACTTTCACAACAAGTAAGCTTGAATGCTTTCGCTGTTGGCCTGAATCAGCTTCTACCAGATAATCACGTGTTGTATTTAATGGTAATTCTGTTGGTTCCAGGGAGTTGGACTTCTTCACACAACATGTGGAACCCCAAATTATGTTGCTCCTGAGGTATTTTCAAGTATGGTTCTTGCAAATCTATTAGCTAGATTGACTTCGTGGACTATATATAGCTATATTTTTCCTTGATAGTTTACATTTAGCAGTGTCAGGATGTCTTATTTAACTTGAGCAACCATTCATTTGTCAGATATTAAGGGTAGCATAGTTTATTTCATGGCAATATGATTCTTAAAACAAATATGTTATTCTGGGAAAACTAAATGACTCATTTTTATTAAACAATGCATCACAGATTTTGGAATATTCTAAAATTAATTTTGAATTGTTCTCTTGTATTATTGAAACCAGTGTTTTTGGAATGTGGTTTTGGAAAGTGAGCAGTCAAGGGACTGCATAGAGTATATGTGGTTAGTATCTTTTTTATTAAGAATAAATAAAATATATTTTATAATAATAAAAAATAATTTTGAAAATAATGTATTGAAGCAACATTAATAACAAACAAAAATCAGTGCTTCCTACCAATACCTAATAGCATAGTTATAACATAATTAACATGTCAATGTTTTTAATACCTGTATCTAGCCTGCCTGAAACTCATAACCATCTTATCCATCCGTCTGAGCATGTAAAGGAATATGTGTGCATATATTTGTGCTCGTATATATGTGTTACATTTGTAGGTTACTACATGATGTGAAAGTAAAGAACAAGCATTGTCCTAACAATCTAGCATCATTTTACAGATCTCGATCGTTTCTCACTACTTCCGTTAAAGCACTTGTGGGATCTTCGGTCAGCTTTTTGACCTGTCAACTTGTATTTGAGTCCCTGTCTTTGCTGGGCCTGTTTTTGACTTATTATGTACATGGAGAAACCATTCTAAATGCTACTGTCTCACTTGATCTCTGATATTGCCTCTCTGAACTTTATTTAATGTCTTCACTTTTAACCTTTTCCTCTTAATTCTACCAAACCCCCGGAAAACCTCATCTTGGCTCTGGTTTTATGATCATGGGTGCATCTTACTGTCTGACATCTTAAAACACACCATAAATCTGTTTTTCTGATTGTTATCTGAAATTGTCCTTTTAGTCTCAGTGGCTTGAAATAACATCACAGGTAGCCCTAAATATGAATGCTTGGTGAATTTGAGTGTACAAAGCCAACCTGCACGGTTGGAGAAAGGCTTGATTGTTTGTTTATTGTTCATTCATTTGGTCTCAGTGCCTATTGCATTATAACTCAGAGCCGTACCTCCACTTATCGTCAGGCTTAAATCTTACTGAAGGATCCTCTAACCTGCATATGATACATGATGACATATGAGGCTACATAAACAGATTCCAAGAATATAACCTGATTGGATTACAGTTGTAATTTTGCATATACTAAACAATCAGTTGAAAATATTCATTGCCATATAAGTTAGAACCTTCCATGAAATTCTTCTCAGGTTTCCTTTGATTTTCTGAGACTTGGTATGTGTCTTTATTTTAATTATTAAATCAAGAAAAGTTTACTATTACCTTTGAAGTAATTTTTCCACGTTATTTGCCATAAACCGGTAATGAAAATAAGCAGCTGGGCATCTAGCTACTCAGCCATGTAGGTTATGATGGTTCTGCAGCAGATGTATGGTCATGTGGAGTTATCCTATATGTTTTAATGGCTGGATACCTTCCTTTTGATGAGAAAGATCTTCCAACCTTGTATAGAAAAGTAAGTTCCACTTTCCTCAAAATCACTTCATCAGGGGCCTGCATCATGCATCCTTATTTTGTGTCTTATGCTTGATGGAAGATCCCTGTAATTCTTGTCATCGAACATTCTTTTAAGTATGATTTCACGGCATACGTATTCTCAAACGGCGAACATGCTCTCACCAAATCTGCATATGACATGTTTTTTGTTTCTTCTTCCTACATGAAAATGCTACTTTCAATTCCTTATGAGCAAGGAAATCATCTTAGCATTTTATGGCCTTTAACTTGGCTAGTTGCATTATGGCATTAGAAATCATTCTAATGCTATATGCATGCTTGTTGAATTACATATGCATTTTGATAGTGTTTACTAAGTATATAAACTACATGCAGTATTTTAGGATTAGGATATTCTGAAGTAGTTTCATAATTATACCAACAATATTGGGAGTTAAGGTCTTGGCTGCAGAATTTTATAGGGCATCTTATAGAAAAAGAGGAATGTAATATAGGATGACAAAATTCTAATATAACATTGAAAAATCATTAGATGTTTTGATTGGGTGGACAATTTTGAATCCAATCCAAAAGGCTAGCCTTATGGGCTTCCAATCCAATCCATTCATCTCTTCAAGTCCTGAATCATTTTTTTGGTTTATTTTTTGTATTTAATTTAGTTTTTGGCAGTTCTCTGTTGGCCTCTTCTGCATAACCTATCCAACCATTTATTTTGTTGTGGTTGTTTGGCAGAGGAGGGGAATGGTGGTGCTGATTTGGGGTTTTCCACGTGGATTGAGAGCTTGCAAAGGAGATCAGGTTTGTGAATGCCTCCAATGGACGTTGACACGATTTGATCGTGTTTTGTCTCATTGTATCTCAGCAATGCATTCTCTCCATTGAGCCCCATCTTAGTTGCCTGTGTTCATCGCCACTTGCCTTACCAGTCCCTTCAACCGGCCACATGCCTCCCTCGCTGCTCCTTTCTCCACATCTCAATGTACAAGAAGTTGAACACCTCATGTCAGCCTAGCATCTGTAATGCTGATGTTGTGGAAGATGGAAGTGGTGGCAGAGAAGATGCAGTCGCCATGGTCATGGAGCAGCTGGGAGTATTAGGTGGAAGAAGGGGGGTCATTCAGCTAGTTGTCGTAGCTCTCCAGTCTCGGATGGGCCACCTTGGCCCTACTCCAATTTCCGCATTTGTAGCCTATTACTAATGACGATGTGCATAAGGTAGTGGAGGGAAGGACAATAGGTTTGGACAATTGGGAGGGAGGAGGTGAACTTGAAGAGGGTAAGCAGCTGGTCCATGCTCGTGATGTGGATGGCATGGGAATGCCGAGTTAGATCTTGCAGCAGCTCGTTGGTAAGGGTAGAAAAGAGAGAGAAAAGGAAGTCAAAGAGTCCTCTCTGAAAGGGAAAAGAGACAAGGAAAAGATAAGATTTTTTTTAATTTGATAGGTTGTGGCTTCTGGTTATCGGCTTTTGTCGGTTTTCTTTTATGGTGTGTTATTGGTACATATTGTAGAGACACGTGTTGGCACTTCAATGCAAGGGTGTTGCACCATTCATTCTCACTAAAACTAAAATACCTGAGCTCGAAAGTTGGGAACTGAGTTCAACCAAAGCTTTGATATTGTGGCCAGGTAGCCAGACAAAGTAGTTTGATGTTCAGATCAAGCCATAATAAGATTTGGAAAAGAGGTTTTTCTGAGTAAAAATTATATCGATCTGAGGACTTCCATTATTTTGGAGAGTTATGTCACAATAGATTTAGACATTCAGAAAATCAGTTCTTCAATCGTTAGATGCATCACATGCTCTCTCTCTCTCTCTCTCTCTCTCTCTCTCGTTTTCTGCTTAGGTAATTTAATAGAATTTGGAATTGAGGTGTGAGAATAGGAGTAGAAGTGGGAGCACTGGTGAATGTGCAATCAAAATTAATATTAAGAATAATCTTGACAATGTGAGTAGGAGGAAATGCTGATCGAGTTCAGTTTCAAAATTTATAGGTCATGTTTATTCCCTTTCACTCTATGGATTCATTAGAAGTGTCCAATGCTTCCACTCATCTATCCAATCTGAACAATGTTTTTCACTTGAATAAAAATGATTTTATAAATTCTCTTATTACAGATATGGTTTTCAAACTTAACTGACGTGATCTCTGTACCCACTGACTGCTATTTGGTTGTTCCAGAATTTTCTTTTGCACAATATGGAGAAAATATTCCTGACAACCAAAACCTTAGATCCTTTGCCTTCAATATGTTATACTAGAATGTTGTTGGCACTAAGGACATCTTATGACTCTGCAGATCAACACAGCAGAATTTTCCTGCCCACCTTGGTTCTCTTCAGGAGCTAAATTGTTGATACATAAAATACTTGATCCAAATCCAAAATCTGTGAGTATGGTAATGCCAGTCCTGCTAAAAATTATCTCATGATTTGTCATTATCTAAAATTCTAAATGAATGAGGATGGAGATTTTATTCTTGGGTGCTCTGGAATCCTTTATCATCATGCTTGATTTAAGATTGTTGGCTTATGAAGAGAATTTTTGGATACTCTGTTCCTAAGATATGTGCAGCATAATTTTGTTTGACATTGTTTGACCTTGAATTGTAATGTGATCATTTTGATTTTCTCCAGCACGGTAATATCTATATGCTAACTAAGAAATCTTGATGGTGAACAATACTTAACCTCCATGCCTATTTAAACACCTGCCTGCTGATATTCATTGTTGATCAGATGAAATTGTATGAGTTTATCTTTATCTTCTCTTTCATATTAACAGTATCATTTTCTATTTAACACTGATAATATGGATGGTCTCTGCTGTATGGTTGATTCATGACATGAACAAAATTGAAAGCCATATGTGGAATGATATCTCTTGGAAATTGTAGCTAAAGAACTGCATGATAGGATATCCAGATAGTTCTAAATTAGAGCTGATCATGAGCTTGATGGTCTGCCCGGCCCGTCCAGCCCATTCTGAAATTTGGCGGGCTTGGACATCAAAAATAGGCCCGTGGAACAAGTCTGGGCAAAAAACCGGTCCGATCTGAAAATCGGGCTGGGCTTGGGAAATTCACAAAATGGCCTGGTCCAAGATATTTATATATATGTAATATATAATTTCTATATTAATTATATTAACTAATTATATATTATAATAATAAAATATTACACTATATGTTAATTAATATATCAATATCAGGTCCGTTGGGTGGGTCCGATATTGACCTTTCAGAATTAGGCTGGGCCCCGGCATAAACATCAGGCCTAATTTCTACTGTAGAGCCAGCTCTATTCTAAATGATGCAGTGCAAAAAGCAGTAAAGACCACTAATGCAGATCTAGGTGAATGCAATTGTGTTTTCACCATGGATCCAGCAGGATCAGATTTGATGTTATAAGGATGCAGAGGACACCATTTGGCAGACCTGTATAATGAGGCGGGAAGTGTGTGGAGGGCATATATTTTTCACCACAGAACCTATTTTGATAGCCTTATTCATATTGAAAATATATTATTAATATCTATGAGTTTTGCATGAGGGGCCATGGTCAAATTTGATGGTTTTGGTCAGAAAAAAGTGGGGAGAAGTTACAGGTACAATCACAGCCCTCAGTCACCTGTATGGTATGGATTAACCTCAAAGGAGCATATGACTTGAAATTATCGAGACAACAGAAAACAACAAGACAAGTGTATCACCATTTAAGGATATAATGAAAAATGTAACTCTGCTATTGCAGTTTCACATATGAATAATCTTTATTCTTTTCTGAAAGAAATCTTTCCGTAGGAGTTAGGTCAAAATTGATAAAAGGGGCTCAATTGTCTATCAGATTGACAAATCTGAAGAGGTGTGCTCCCAAGCTGATGGACAGCATGTTGACAACCCCAATCAGATGCATTAATATTGAAGCATATTGTTCATAGTACTGTTCATGCTTCCGATAACTGTGAACAATAACCATGCCATTTTGGGGGTTGGGTGTGTTGTGTTGACATTTCAAAATAAAGTTGACTTGGGGCTTTGGTTGGGGACAGGATTTTTTTAAGCCTTGTGGTTGTATGGGGACAAGTAGTGATGAAAGATTGAAATTTTTGGAGCCTCCACATTATCTCTCGATCAATTTTCTCCTTTGCTCTCTTGGTTTTATATTTCTGTTTCTGATGTTCATTCTCCCCCCCCCCCCCCCCCCCTTGTCTATATTGTTAAATTACAGCTACAAAGTAGTGTTCCTCTTCAATTAGCTTAATTTTTTCCTGTTTACTGGGATGAACCATTTTCTGTTAATGCAGCACTTTCACATTGAAGGAATCAAAAACAATCCATGGTCCCGGAGAAATTATGTTCCTGTTGGACATGGTGAGCAGGAAGAAGTTAATTTGGAAGACGTTCAGGCAGTTTTCAATAATATTGAGGTTGGTAGGCATTTCAGAAGTACTCATTAAAGCTTTTGAGTGAAGTTTTGATGATGCTTTCTGTTTTACTTAATAGCTTCATTATGTACTACCAAATGACATTGCCTTATGTTTTTGCTTTCATATTTAGCACATTCTTATCACATCGATAAGCCTTGGTGTCTGCACCTCGACATCTTTTCTTTTTCTTTTTCTATTTTTTCTTTATTTTCAGGATCATTATGCAACTGAGCAGGTAGAAACTAAAGATGGAGGCCCTCTTACAGTGAATGCTTTTGACATGATTACTCTATCTTAGGGGCTGGATCCGTTAGCATTATTTGACAGAAAGAAGGTGGTGCATGTCGTAGAACACCGAAGATTAAATTAATTCTGGTTTATTTTCTATTCCGTAGAATAGGGTGAGACCAGGTAGGGATCCTGGGCTTTGTTGTGTTCAAAGATAAAAAGAGCAAAGAAAGAAATAACAAGGATGGTGAAGATGTAATAATACTTGCTTGAAATAAAAATACTAGATTAATAGCAGTAAAATTTATAGAAGTAAGGATTAAGAGAAAGTGCCTAGGGTTTCAAATCCACCTTTAGTCATAAAAGTTATTTTTCAAATAAAGCTATCGAAACAACTAAAAGCTATAAGTCTTTAGTGGTGTTCAAGAAAGATAAATCTATAATCTATTTTGCAACATACTGTTGGAATCCCATGATTATAGAAATCCCAAATCCCATGATTATAGAAATCCCAAATTATGGTATCTATTGATATCCCATGATTTGCTGGAATCCCATGATTATAGGAATCTTAAATTATGGTATCTGTTATTATGGTATCTGTTGAAATCCTATAATTATAGGAATCCTAAATTATTAGGAATTAATTTCAATTACTGGATATAGCTGATTCTCCTAATTATTTTTGTTTTCTTTTGTAATTATTTAGCTTCCTATTTTAGAATAAATTGATGTGTATAAATAGGAGCTATCTTAAGAGCATTATGATCTAGAAAATATACCAAGAAATTTTCTTCAAATTTTGTTTTTTCTTCATGGTATCAGAGTCGTGCCAGTTTTTCAGGGCATAATTTTACAGAGCCAGATTTTTGGGTTAAGCTTCTAGCGATCTATTATGGGGGGTTCAGCCGTTCATTTTCCTGCGTTCTTTCTCGTGTGTTGCGTCTTTGCCCAGCCTTGGTTTTTGATCTAGTTTGCTTTTTTTACTGGTGCTAAGTGTTTTGTTTCTTTAGTGCTTTTTTTCCTATTTGCTGAAACATGACTGAGGAAAAGAGGGCTGTGACTGAAACAAAATCAGGCTTTGTGAATGATAACCCATCTTTACAAATCAGTCCCGTAAAGCTTGATGGAACTATCTGGCTTGGTCCAGATCCTGTCTTTTGTTCATTCAAGCTAGGGGACTACAAGGGTATATTACTGGGGATAGTCTAAAACCATAAATTACCGGTTCTAATTATACTCAGTGGGAATTTGAAAATTCACTTGTAATGTCTTGGCTCATCAATTCTATGCAACCTCAGATTGCTCGGGGGTACTTGTTGTTGAGCAGTGCAGCCACTATTTGGAATGCAGTTTTTCAAACCTACTCTCAAATGGGCAATGATGCACAGATTTATGAGCTTCGTAACAAAGTTCATGGAACAAAATAAGGTGAGATGACTATTGCATAGTATTTTGCTGAATTAAGTGGTTTATGGCAGAAATTGGATTACTATCAGGACTTTCAAGCCACGTGCTGTTGATGCTGTTAAGTTTTAGAAATTAATTGAAAAGGAACACATATATGTTTTTCTTACTGGCTTGAATATAGAGTACGATCAGATATGGATCCAAGTACTTGGAAAGGATCCTATGCCTTCCTTGAGGCAAAATACTCATATGTCCAACAGGAGGAGAGTCGAAGGAGTGTCATGATCCATTTATCCTCTGTTGATAAGGCAGGGTTAGTAGCTGCCTCCTTACAAGAGCAATCACATGTTCCTCATCATGGTCCTCTGGACAAGGATTAGTTACACTGTGACTACTGTGGCAAGTCTCGGCATACTAAAGAATATTGCTGGAAACTACATGGTCGCCCAACCAAAGGGCGTAGTGGTAAGTGGATGGGTTCATCAAGACCACAAGCGAATGTGTCTGAAACTGTGGATTTCTCTAAGGAAACAAATAATACTGGGATCTTTTCCAATGAAGTTCAATCCCCAAGGCATTTGTTGTCTCAGCTTGAATCTCAATCTACCACTGCTTCCTCTTCTAATTTTGTCAAATCAGGTAATGCTTTTCTTGCCAATCTTGAAAAATCCTTTTGGATTATAGATTCTGGAGCAAACAAACATATGACAGGCTCTCAAAATAAATTTTCAACCTACTCTCCATGTACAGGAAAAGAAAAAGTCTGCATAGTGAATGGGTCCTTAGCCACTATTTTTGGAACAGGTTCTGTTAAATGTACTGCCACCATAAATCTAGCTTCAGTTTTTCATGTTCCTAGCTTTTCTATTAATCTTTTGTCTGTTAGTTTCATTACTAAATCCCTTAATTGCAAAATTGAATTTTTTCCTACTCATTGCACATTTCAGGAGCTGAAAACAGAGAGAACGATTGGCGGTGGTAGATTGCAAGATGGCCTGTATCTTCTAGATGATAGTTATAGCCTCTCAAATCCTGGTCCTAACCAAGCTTTGTTAGGACATTCTATAAGTGCTGAACAAAAGATCATCCAATGGCATAAGCGATTAGGACATCCTTCTTTTTCTATTTTAGAAAGGTTATATCCGATTTTGTTTAGACAATGCAAATCAGAATTGCTAGTTTGTGATGCTTGTGAATTTGCTAAACACACAAGACATTCTTATCCTCCAATAAATAATAAGAGTTTGATTCCTTTTATGACTATTCATTCTGATGTATGGGGGCCTACCCAAACAAGTTCTTTGTCTGGTTATCGATGGTTTGTCACTTTTATTGATTGTTGCACTAGATTGACTTGGGTTTACTTGATGAAAGCAAAAAATGAAGTGTTTTCTTGCTTTTAATAGTTTCACAAGATGATTTGTACACAGTTTGATGCTCAGGTTAAGATTCTAAGAACTGATAATGGTACTAAATATATAAATAGAGTCTTTCGTGTCTATTTAGATTCCAATGAAATTGTGCATCAGACTAGTATTAATACTAGTGCACAAAATGGAGTGTCAGAGAGAGAATAGACATTTCCTTGAGGTGGCTCGATCCCTTATGTTTACCATGAACCTTCCTACACCCTACTGGGGGGATGCTATTCTTTCTGCAGCATATCTTATCAATAGAATGCCTCTTAGAATATTAAGCTTTAAGAGTTCTTTAGAAGTTTTAAAGGGTAGTAATTCTTATACCATTCCCCCAAAGATCTTTGGTTGTGTTTGTTTTGTTCATAAGACAAATGTTGAAAAATTGGAACCTAGAGCTCTTAAATGTGTATTTGTAGGTTACTCTAGTACTCAGAAGGGATATAAATGTTACCACCCACCTTCAAGAAAATATTTTGTGAGCATGGATGTCACATTTAGGGAATCTGAGCCTTATTTTTTCACTCAGTCACCTCTTCAGGGGGAGCATAAGAATGAAGAATTGTCCTCCTCATGTTACCCTCTTCAGGGAGAGATTCTTAGGCTTGGGACAGACCTTAATGAGGATAATAAGGACCAACCACCTCAACCTCTAGGGAGATTGGATAGACTGGATTTGAGAACTTATACACATCGGAACAAGACAGATACAACCATTGAGCATGATACATCTGATCAACTGGCATCCTTGAATTTAGTTCTTGAACATTCTGAAGATATATGTGGTGAGTCTCTTTTAATCCTTGATGATTCTAATTCTAATTCTTCTTTTGATGATCTTGATGTTTCCATTGCTATCAGAAAAGGAGTCAGAACTTATACTAAACATCCCATTTCCAATTTTGTTTTCTATGATTCTTTATCTCTTTTCTATAGAGCCTGTTTCTTCTGTTTCTATCCCATAGGATTGGAAGGAAGCATACCTTGATCCAAAATGGAAGGCAGCTATGGTTGAGGAGATGGGGGCTTTGGCAAAAAATGAGACATGGAACCTTGTTATTCTTCCATTGGGAAAGAGACCAGTGGGATGCAAGTGGGTGTTCACAATAAAACATAGGACTGATGGTTCAATTGAAAGGTACAAGACCAGGTTAGTGGCAAAAGGCTTCACACAGACCTATGGAGTAGATTATCAGGAGACCTTTGCCCATGTTGCAAAGATGAATACTATCAGAATCCTATTATCCTGTGCAGTAAATCTTGAGTGGGACTTACATCAATTTGATGTCAAGAATGCTTTTTTGGATGAAAATTTAGAGGAAGAAGTGTACATAGAGATTCCTTCAGGGTTTAATGATGAAAAAACCAAAGGGAAGGTTTGCAAATTGAAGAAGGCATTATATGGCTTGAAGCAGTCACCAAGAGTATGGTTTGACAAATTTAGCAAAGCCATGATTTTTTTTGACTACCATAAAAGCAATGCTGATCATACCTTGTTTATGAAATACTATAGAGGTAAGATCATATTACTTATTGTTTATGTTGATGATATAGTTGTGACTGAAGATGTTGAGGAGATTGCCCATCTAAAAAGGCTTTTAGCCCAAGAATTTGAAATTAAAGATTTGGATAGGCTATGGTATTTTCTTGGAATTGCCAAATCAGATAAAGGGATCTTTATTTCTCAGAGAAAGTATATTCTAGATCTCCTGGAAGAAACTGGCATGTTGGGATGTAAACTTGTAGACTCTCCTATTGAAGCTAATCATAGATTGCAAGCAGGAGTTGGAGACTCGGTTGACTTGGAAAGATATCAAAGGTTAGTTGGAAAATTGATTTATCTCTCACACACTAGACCAGATATAGCTTATGCTATTAGTCTAGTGAGCCAATATATGCATGATCCTCGTGAATCCCACTTAAAAGTTGTGTTTCGCATTTTGAGATATTTGAAATCTGCACCAGGAAAAGAGATACTTTTCTCAAGGCATGGCCACCTACAGATAAAAGCTTTTACAGATGTAGATTGGGTTGGATCTCTTGATGATAGAAGATCAACATCTGATTATTGTACATTTTTTGGAGGTAACCTGGTTACTTGGAAAAGCAAGAAATAGAATGTGACAGCAAGATCAAGTGCAGAAGCAGAATATAGAGCTATGGCTCAGGATATCTATGCACTGTTGTGGTTGCGAAAATTGATGGAAGAGTTGAAGTTGTTAGAAACACAGTTTATCCTTGTTCTGTGACAACAAGGCTGTTATTAGTATTGTCCACAATCCAGTTCAGCATGATCGGACCAAATATATAGAGATTGATCGACACTTCATAAAGAAGAAAATACTGGATGGCTTATTAGCTGTTTCTCATGTGACTTAGAAGGAGCAGTTGGCTGATGTATTTACCAAGGGACTAAGTAGTAGAGTATTCTATACTTTAGTTTGCAAGTTGGGCATGTGTAATATCCATGGACTAACTTGAGGGGGAGTGTTGGAATCCCATGATTATAAAAATTCTAAATCCCATGATTATAGAAATCTCAAATTATGGTATCTATTGATATCCCATGATTTGCTGGAATCCCATGATTATAAGAATCCTAAATTATGATATCTATTATCATGGTATCTGTTGAAATCCTATAATTATAGGAATCCTAAATTATTAGGAATTAATTTCAATTACTGTATATAGCTGATTTTCTTAATTATTTTTATTTTTTTTTTGTAATTATTTAGCTTCCTATTTTAGAATAAATTGATGTGTATAAATAGGAGCTATGTAAAGAGCATTATGATTTAGAAAATATACAAAGAAATTTTCTTCAAATTTTTTGTTTTTTCTTCACATACCTTATCTCGCTGAGCATGACCCGTATCCTTGGATCACGGCCCGTCCCTACATAGCCATAGCGTATTCAGAAATATAGATCATAGAATAATTTAAGCGCGCAAGTAGAATTACAGAAACTACCTACGCCTACTAAATACTCAATAATAATTAAAAAGATAGCCATGGATTGCTTAAATAGTTGTGATGGGAATCATGGTTTATGCATATACTCAACGAGAAAGCATCGTTAAGAAACTCTAACCCTAATTTCATTTGAGGATTTATTTAGGATTTTTTATTTTTTATTTTTTATTTTTTTGAGATTTTTAATTTTGTTAGAATTCAGTAAGAAGAGTTCTATTAGATTTCAAATCAGCTACTAGAGTTCTGTTAGGTTGTTTTTTGTTTTTCTATTTAAATGCTCCACCTATGTGGAGAAAAACAGACTTGAACAATTGATTGATTAATTGAATTTTTGAATCTAGGCTTTGAATCTTTGTTTCTTTTCTTTCTTTTTTTTTTAATTTTATTTTTTGTTATCCGTTTATTTTTTTTGGAGCTTTTACATTAATTTGGTATCAGAGCTTCACAATCTTCGATCCCTATCTTCCCAATTCTACGATTTTCTTCACTTTTTCGTCGCAGCCCTCTTCCCTTCCCCACTCCATCTCTCTCTCTCTCTCTCTCTCTCTCTCTCTCTCTCTTTTTCTTCTAGTCCATCGCCTTCCACCCAACCCCTTCTGTCGACCAACAAAAAAGAAAAATTCCGATCGGACGCCCCTTCGCCGCTTCCCCCCTTTTTTTCTTCTCTCCTTCGGTCTGCTTCGCCACCTCTCGTTGTTGTCAACCACTTGACCGACGACTGAGATGACTGCGCAGCACCACCATCGTCCGATCGGTCGGCCTTCCTCCCTCCCCTCCCTCGAGACCTTCAACCGCCATCCCGCACCCACAGCGATAGCCGTCGCTCCCACCTCCGTCATCGACAGTTGTCACTGCTTGCCCCACTGCCGACGATGCAAGCCTTCATCGACCGATCGAGCATCGACACCGTCGACCCGCCTCTTGCCGTCGACTGTCCGATCATGAGCATCCCCAATTTCTTCCTCTTTGACTGTCTCCATCATTGTCTCTTCTCTTCCCGTCCATCGCCGTTGTCTTCCACCTCGCCATCGACCAGTCAGAGTCCACTGCCGTTCGTCCTTGCTCGTCGGACGCTGGAGCCCTAGAGGCCGTCAAAGAGAAAAAAGGGAAAAGAAGGCTCGCGGTGTACAGATCTCTTGTGAACCACGGTCTATAGATTGACCGTCCACAGACTCGGTCTATAAACCCGGTCCACAAAAAAAAAGAAAAGAAAAAAAAGAGAGGTTTTCCTTATCTTCAACCTGCATCACAAGGTGAAAGATACAATTTCTTCATTAAATTTTGAATTTTTTAAATCTTTGGATAATTTATATTGCTTAGGCCCTTTATTTTATTCTTTATCATATTTTTTTTCACATATTTGCTGTTTCTTGTACCAAACACCCACATATTTTGCTATTATACGCACTAAAAACATAGACAATAAGTTGGATCCTATAAGTTTACTATGAGCATCATAACTAAAATTTAAGTATATATAATATTTAATTAATATTAAATTTTTTTATTATTTTGACTATTGGAAATTTGAAAGATGCACATATTGCTATGAAAAAAGAACTTGAGTCTGTTAAAAACACCCAAACAACCTTCCAAGAAACTTTAAACCAGATCTACTAGTCTTTAGACAAACTTTACACTGAAATTAGTGAATTTCTTGCTATCCAAGTAAATAGCCGTGTAGATATGGCAAATCTCATAAGTTAAAAGATTGAATGTCAATTATCCCTAAGAGAGTTAAGAATAGGCAAACAATCTGTAGAAGATGATCTTCCTACTAATCTATTCATCAATCTTCCTCACGAAATCTTAAATCTACTGTAGGCCAGAGTCATGTCATGCATATTAGTCAGACATCTTCAATTTACACAACAGCTCCTTCGATTATCCATCACTCCACGAATAATTTTGAGAATCTATATTTTCATAGGAAATATGAGTATGATAGAGAAGGATATCAGAAGTAGAGCCATCAAATCTCATATTTAGAAATCTTAGGCAGCCTACTAGGTATGCACGAAATCTTGAATACTTTAGACCCCAAGAACAACAATATAGAGCATATCCGAACAGATATGAAGATTTAGAAGAATCACTAAAAGGGGTTAAAATTGAAGTTGCTTCTTATGATGGTTGATTAGATCTAGAAGCCTTTCATGATTAGTTATTAGATTTAGAGTCTTATTTTAAGTGGTATCACATGTCGGATGCCTCTTGCATCTGCTTCGTAAAAATGAAGCTAATAGATTCCGCCAAACGATATTGGCAGACCGTTGAAAAGGACTTAGAGCGAATAGGATATCTTCCTATAGTACTTTGGAAAAAAATAAAATTTAAGCTACGTGAGAAATATGTTTCTATTTATTACAAAACTCAATTATTAGATCAATGGTATACTCTTAGACTAGGAAACACTAGCATTACTAACTACATGATTCGTTTTGAGGATCTACAGTTAAGGTGCGATATGTTTGAGGAGTCATAAAAATTAGTTTTTAAATTTATTAGTGGTTTATAAAATAATCTAAAAAAAGTTTTCTTGTATTTACCAGATTCAATAGAAGCCTATCATAAAATCCTAGAAATTGAAAAATTTCATAGAACTTCATCTCAAAGAAGAGTTCTTTTTTTCAATGAATCTGGGTAGTCTAGATCTATCCCTAATAATTATACAAGAAATGTATCATAAGTAGTCACTTTCTGTCCAGGATTGAATCCCACAAACACTACGATCCGAGAACCTGTGCTAAAGCTATCTCAATCAACTAGTTTGTCAAACATAAAGTGTTATTATTGCCATGGAAAGGATCACATAGCTGCTAGATGTCCACGCCATACTTTGACAATAGAAACAAAATATGAGGAAGCAACACGAACTGAAAATACACTAGAAGATTTAATCTCCTAGAACCAGCTAATTCTGAGGAAGAGTATAAGAATATGAAGAATCAAGAGGTCAGGTTAATGTTATGCGCTGTATGGTCACCACTCCTGGAGATTCTGAGGTTTGAAAATGCACTAGTATTTTTCACACATACGCATAATGTGGGGATAAGGTATGTAAACTTGTCATTGATGGTGGTAGTTCTATGAATGTAATATTTAAGTCTGCTGTTAATCGATTAAAACTGAAATCTCAATCTCATCCTCACCCATATAGAGTTGCTTGGGTAGACAAAACTTCACTTCCTGTTAATGAATGTTGCCTAGTGCTAATTCAGATGGAAGGTTATTTTGCCAAGATTATGTGCGATGTGTTTTCCATGGGGTTGCTAGCGTCTTACTAGGTCGATCTTAAATTTATGATGTGGATGCTTACAACTTTGGTAGGGAGAATATCTCTATCTTCACTCATAATAACAAAAAGATCAGAATAAATCCTGCTAAGTCTAGCGTGCCCAAACCTACCAAAAGGGATAAGAACTTTCTGCAACCTCTTGATCAGAAAAGTTGTTACATTTTGACTCATAAAATTTTTTTTTAAAAAAAATGGAGAATCTGGGATAATATTAGCTGTCCTCCCTAGGAGAGAGATTCACATGACTTCAGACTTCCAAGATAATCCATCTCTTGAAATTGAGCAATTGAAAAAGAAGTTTAAGGATATTACCCTTGAAGACGTACCCGAGGGTCTTCCTCACCGTCAATCCATTGATCTTGTTTCTTTCCCAATAAATAACCGTACTTTTGAGCCAATCATTTCTTTTACTAAACATATTAATGATATTCATACTGATATTAGACAAAAAAAATATTATAAATACTGAAAAATATAAATTTGTTGCTGATGCTCATCATAGAAAAGTAGAGTTTAACGAAGATAACTATGTAATGGTTTGTATTCATCCTGTATGTTATCTACGAAATTCATTCAAAAAATTATATGCTCGAGCCACTGGTTCATTTCGCATCCTTCGTAAATTTGTGCCTAATGCATATTATATAAAATTATCTTTTGATTTAAAATTTAGTCCAATTTTCAATGTTGAAGATTTGCTATCTTATTGAGGCACATTCGAGCCTCTTACTATGTATGCAGTGATAGCAGGGATCATACTCCATCTCCTCTAGTGTCAGTTCCAATTCTTTCATCACTTCCATCATCTTCATCAGATCGAATTGAACGCATTATCATGGATAAGATTGTTTTTACTGCTGATGGAGGATTTCGTCGATTCTTGATCAAATAGCATGACTATACAGACTCAGATGCTACTTGGATCCTTGAAAAAGATCTACGATGCATTGATCCAAATGTTTTAGAAGCTTACATCAATTCCTCGCCAGAGTCGAGTTCTTTTTAGTCAGGAGGGAATGATGGAAATCAGGATTTAAACACATACTCAAGGAGAAAGCGTCGTTGAGAAACCCTAACCCTAATTTTAATTGTGAGGATTTTTATTTTATTTCTTATTTTTTTGGGACTTTTAATTTTTTAGAATTCAGTAAGAGGAGTTTTATTAGGTTTCAAGTCCTATTAGGTTGCTTTTTGTCTCTATTTAAAGACTTCATCTGTGTGGAGAAAAACAGATCTAAACAATTGATTGACTAATTGAATTCCTGAATCTAGACTTTGAATCTTTGTTTCTTTTCTTTTTAATTTTATTTTTTTGTTCTTCGTTTATTTTCTTGAAGCTTTTACATCAAATTGATTGCATATAAAAGATAATATTTAATAATGTTCAAAAAGAAAATACAGCTTTTATAAAAATAAAGGTTTTACCTACTCCCTTAAAGGCAAAGAGATCAGCCACTCGAGGGGATGTTGCTTGCTGTCATCATCTTTATCTTCAGGCTTTTTGGAAGAAGGAAGAAGCTCCTTGATCTGTTGCGCTATTCTCTTGATCTGGCCGTCCCAAACCTTTCCCGAGCACCCTCCTTTGGAAGAAAAGGTGGAAGAGAGAAAGGGTTTGGTGTGGAAGAGAGAAAGAAGAGAAGAAGGAAGAAAGGAGGAAGAGAGAAGGGGGCAGCTTGAGAGAGGCCTTGAGAACTTTTGTGGTGTATTTATTGCATGAGAAAAGGCTGAGGCGTGAGAAGAGTTTGGGGATGCATGGGAAAATGCTTGAAAGAGAGAGAGGTGTTAAGGATTAGCATGAGAAAGGAATTTGGGGGCACATAAAGGAACTTTTGTTTGGTGAGGGATTTTGTGGACTTTGGAGCGGTTGAGAAAGCTTGTGGAGGCTTCTAGGGAGCACGTGAAGGACTTGGGAGTGCGTGGGGTCTTGCGTGAGAAAGAAGAGTTGGGCTGCGTCTTGTGGAGGCGCATGGAGGATTTTTAGCATGAGGGGTTTGTACTTGAGAGAGGAGAGGAGTTCATGTGGGGAAGTATGGAGGCTTGTGGGGAGTTGGGAAACTTTGTCATTTTGTGGTGAGGTATGAAGCGGAGAGGCGTGTGGGGGATTGTGGAGTGCAGTCGTGTGAAGAGTTCGTGGAATTGCTTGAACTTTAGTCGCATTCTTTCTCTCCCTCTCTTTCTTCACGTGGGTTTGGAGCGAGGCATTAGTAGTTTGGGTCCTTCTCTCTCTTCTTAGGGTTTAGTATGTGATGCTCTATAGCCTTTGGATCTTGATGCATTGCTTCCTAGCCTTTGATCATGACTAATCCTTTAAGTGGTTGTTTGTTTCGCTTGGGTTTGAGCCGAATTGAGTCATGTTTATTTGTATGAGCCCAATCTCCTAATTACCTACAAAAAAAGACTAAGAAGCATCAAATTCTTATTAAATAAAGATTAAATAATATAAAATTTAATATTTCTAATGTTCTAATTCATGTATTGATCAGAAGGTACTTTCTAAATGTTTCAACGTGTTGGTTGAGGATTAACCTCACCTGTAAATTTAGTATGTGCTTGTTCAATTTATCAAATATGCTGTCTTATCTGCTAACAAATAAGTTTTAGAGCTTTTTTTTTTTTTTGTGTTGCTGAAGAGAAGTTACTCTGTCTATTTTCTTTTTTTCCTTTTATATTCTATTTAACTTCATTAGCAGGTTCCTACTTGATCTGCAATGGCTGTTGAACTTTTTTTCCCTTGTATATTGGCTTTTTGCTGTGCTTTATTATTCTTTTCGTTTGATCAATTCATCGTACATATATTTGATACTTTAAGCTTGTTCATTATTGTTGAAATTTACAAAATAAATTTCTTTGATTCCTCAATCTCCAAACAGTCCAGCTCGTGTAAATCTTGCGAGATCTATTGAAAATATGCATGAAGTGATTTAAAATATAAGCGAGCAAGAAATACAGAAATATGGAAAAATCCCTTTGATTAAAATTGGGTAATTACATGACTTAGATTGTTTCTAGTTTTCTTCATTTGACTGGATTAGAGAAGTCAATTCAAAGCGAAGCTTGACCTATCTATTGAAACACAATGTACTGTTGACCTGGGTTTGTGCTACCACCGTGAATGCCTATTCAACTGGTGTTCATTGCCATGAAATATGAATCACTTCAGATGAGTATGGTCCTGTGTAATAACGACCAATTGGAAGAAGAAAAAGGCTTTAATCTTGGGAAATAATTGGAAGTAGAAAAGGCTTTAACCGTGGAAATACTTCGAGCAGTTTTCTGGTTATTATTTATCAAAAATAACAAGGAGATTGAAATTGAGCATGTGCAATTCTACTTTGCACTAAAATGTTCTTTCATATATGAATATATTTTGGGTGAGTTCACTCATTATTTTACTATTATTCTTGTGACAGAAGTCTCCAACCTCTCCAAGGCCTGTACCCATGCTATAGAACTAAAGTTCTGAAGCACATTTAAGACAAGCCTTGGTTGAAACGTTTCAATGTGTCACTTTGTTTGTCAACAGTGTAAAATGATGGATTAGAATATGCAAGAAATTCAAAAAAAGAGAGGAAATTGTTGCATATCTAATGCAACTTGTATTAGTCATGCATGTTATTTATCATCTAACCTAATATACTTAAATTAGTGATTTGTGTTTTCATAATGTAAAAAAAATGTCAAGATGCTTTGCTTAATTATTGACATAGAAGATACTGTTGTTATGAACCATGTCTTCTCCATTGACCAAAGATGTCTTAAAACTAAGCCAAAACAGGTGTATACTTGTTTTATCGTCTTGTTTTTGTTTTTCAGGCATAAAAAGTTAAATATGTTTTAATCTTGTTCAGAATGTCATGAAATAAATGCATCCTTATCAAAACCAAAACCATATTGGCTTTGTGAATCCTCATTCATTTACAAGTCCTACTACTAGGGGTATTCTAGTGTACAACTTTCAAATACAAGCATTTAATAAATAAGTTATTGTTAAATTATGGTTGCACCCGTTCATGTTTGTAAATTTGCAAGTCTTACAAGCTTGACCAAATCCTTCCCAACAGAGTGCATTCAGTAATGCATGACTAAATTTTGACCACTCAATCAACTTTGCAAACTGGTTTATGGAGCCAAATCTGCTAATTTATTCAACCTCTGTCACCCACCTTATACTCCCTGTTAATGGTAAATTGATTCTTGTGCACATTAATTCGAACATGGACTGTGTAAATTTATTGGCTATTTTAGTATCTGCTTTGTGTAGCATTATGACATGGTTTCATGAGTAAGTTGTTTTTTGATCAGAGAACTTTTGCCTTAAAGGATTTTGGACATCAGTTTTGCAATACTAAGATGCAGGAGGGACACCATGAATTGATAAAGGTTATTGGACTGGGGGTGATCCACATATGGCTTTTGATCATGTCCCACCAGAACATAAGTCAACCACTGGACTCCCAGTGCTATATTCAATGCATCACAAATTTGACACATGTTCCACTTGCACACACCCTTCTATGTTAGTAGGGTGAAGCATCATGCACTTCTTCTTAAGCATATGTAGATTGGGATTTTGCATGCATAATCGGTCACATAATATCCCTAATTTTTAGCCAATGCAATCTAAACTTGACACTTGCCACTTGAGATTATGGAGCAAACCAAAAATAAGGTGCAAGATCTGGAAAGGGGCTTGTTAGTTGTTCTTGTAGATAAACATGGGGAATTTGTTCATTCTTTCTAATTCATTATTTCTATTGGTTTGAATGCACTGCGATTGCTCTGTTTCTCTTTTCACTTTCCCTTGTTTTGGCTTGTTCAATGGAATTTAGAACCATCCGGTTGTTTTATCATTTCTCAGGAAATTTCATTTCAAGCAGCTCAACAGGTTCATGAATTTTTCCATAATTATGTTGACATGATAGGCTACTGCAATTTTTTTGACTTTATTGGAAATCTATTTATGGCTGTTCATTACCTTGTAAATTTGATGAACGATAAAAGCACCTATTGCCTTAGAATTCAAAGTTTGTATACAGCATGCTGGAGCGGTTCAACAAAATTGTGGACATTGATATTGTTTGCCAGTTCAAAATAATTTCTTCTTTGACCTAATCAGAATTTGTCTGTTAGTTGCCACTTACCTTGTTTTAGTTGGTTAATCTCCTATCATCTTGATAATCATGGATTTGGGCCTCAACTTAATTATATAATATTTGAATGGGATGGGTATTGCTTTCATAATTACTAGATGCTTTCCGAATATGAAGTAAATTATATCATGTAAGACCTCTTCATGTATAACATGTTTTCTGATATTCTATAAGTATATGATAACTAAGGATTTTAGCCAACATTATCTTCATAAATCTAGCTACAATTGGTAGTACGGGATCTTGATTTCACTTATTATTAATTTAATATAAGCTGTCCGTTATTAGCCTTCGATGACGGCAATTACTGCAACATAATATTGACTTTATTTTGCCCCACGGGATTGTGTGAAACGTCAGACTCGTTTTGTGTCATGCCGCCCAACAAGGACCATCATAGCATCCATTGAAGCTGTTGCTGAGTAAATGAGTCTCAAGGTTCATTCCCAAAACTACAAGGTAAAATTCTTTATGGCGTTTTTTGATTCATCTAGCAACTTTACACTTATGCCTTATTTTAGAATTTACATGCATGATTTTCTTTCAAGTTATGTTTTTGATTAATAATAAGTTACAAGAGAATAAAGATAGAATACAAGGAGAAATCCCAATTTGCACACAAAGAGAACTCCACAAGCCCATCGTTAGCTGGTTCTGCTACATCATGGGCACTTAATCATGCATTACTGGGTTATATACAGTCAGCTTGAGTGGAGGATATTACTAAGTATAGCACATATGATAATTCTAGTGCTACATTCATCTTTGAACATCTGTTATGTTTAATGCTTTTGAAGAACAATGCTTCATCAATGTGAGATGTGACCAAATTAAGTCCTAATTTCAATACACAAGCATCTGATTTATTCAATGTCCTGTTTCTTATACGGTAAAACCAAAGGCAATTCTCTTTATGTGCATCTTTAAATTTATGAGATGTGAAGGAACCATCACAATTAGACTTAACCTTAGGATAATCTCTCTTTGGTGGGGGGGGTGGGGGGCAGTGGGATAACATCAGGGGATAGAGCACAATTACAAACATGGAAAATAGTTCCTCCAGCATCAGCATTAACAAGATAAACTAGGACATGCAAAGTCATTATTTCTTTGAGTAACTTTAAGAAGCTTGATGTTAGAAGAAGCTAAAAGACTAAATTCTAAAATATGATATTACTGTAGACCTACATGAATATCTGATTGCATGGAAAAGTGGATCCTAGTTATTCAAAAGTTTTAAGATATTTGTAAACCTCTTCCTTTTGGCATGACGACCAAGGACAATGCCATCCTCTTTCTCTCCTGTCTGATCTTTCTACTTGTTCTTTTCTTCGCACCCATATTAGCCACCAAGTCCCATGGCTTGGTCGTGGTAGCATGCCTCCTTCCTCCCTTCTTGTTCTTAGTCTCTCTCTAGATTTAGTGGGTCAATACCATATCAACACTAGGCCACATATTGTTTGTTGGAGATAGTACCATATTTTATTGACCTAGTTCTTGACTAATATGGCACTTGATGCTGATTTTGTGCGGACTCTGCATTTTACTCCTAGTCCTTTTTATTTGGAGTTGACTTTTTGGGTACATATTTTTCAATTATTCATATTGAGGATCAAAGTATGCTGAATTGTGCGAAACCCATCAATTTGGGGCATACCGAGCTAGACTGGTTGGGACTGGCACGATTTTGGCTATTCAAATGGTTTGGCCTCCGAACCGGCTGTTAAATCTCTGCTGCTCCTCAGTTATTCAAATGGTTCGGAACTCGCTTGCGATGCCCCGCTCCTCCTCCATCGTGACTAATTCCACATCTCTCCCTCCTCATG
The DNA here is from genome assembly GCA_006176705.1 of Cocos nucifera. Classification (NCBI taxonomy): domain Eukaryota; kingdom Viridiplantae; phylum Streptophyta; class Magnoliopsida; order Arecales; family Arecaceae; genus Cocos; species Cocos nucifera. Next base: position 300,230 of record QRFJ01002880.1, read on the forward strand.
ACTCAATCCCCCCCCATGGTCACGAACACTGCCCTGCCTCCTTGGCCGTCGTTTGGTTTCAGTAGGTTCATCCCTCCCACCCTCTCCCTCCCTTTCTCTCTTTCTCACTCTCTCGGGGTTGAATTAGGGTTAGGGTTTCCCTCGTCCTCCCCCTTGCCTCCCTCTCTCTCACCCTCTCCCTCCCCCCCCTTCCTTCCTCTTCATCATGCAGTCTCTTTGATGCCGCCGCCTTTATCTGTATCAGTCCCTATCTCTCTCTTTTTTTATTTTTGAATTTTGAATTGAAATCAAAAAACCATATGCCAACTCAAAATTTGAAAATAGAAAAGGGCCCAAAATGGAGTGGAATGGTATGGTACTGGTACTATATCGTACCATACCACCAAGCAACCGATATGGGTTCCAGTATCAGTACAACCAACTTTATTGAGGATCGCTTTCTTGTTTTATTGATACTCATGCACAAAATATTGGGATGAAGTTGTTCATTTGGATTTACTACTTTGATATTGATTTCGAGGCAAAGTCCTCCAAAATGGAAAGTGCTTTCAAATTCCTTATTAGTTTTGTCCAAATTTTCTTTTGCCTACCACTCTTTTCTTGCCGGGCAAAGTGGGAGAAGTTTTTCTTGTGAGCATATTTAAAACAATATTATGCCTAGATGTTAGAGGATGAATCATTTGTCTTGTTTGATTAGTGTTTGTTCAGTGTTGGTAATAGAAAATTGAAGAAGACTGTATAGTACAATCATATTATTGCTAAATAAGTGTTTTGTTGAATCAGAAGTTTTAAACTTTTTATTTGTTGATTTAGGCATCAGTTTGGAAAGCATACATGGTTACTTGGTTCCATGTTTGACTGTGCTTTCAACATTTAGAGTGCACATTGGCTCATGTATGGATTTTTCCTTTTTAAACTTTTATCATGTGATACACTTGTAGGGTTTCACTATTATTATTACTATGACTAATGTGAATTATGAAATTTACATCTTGATGTGTAAGTTGATCAACTATTTTTAAATTTATTTCGGCTAGTCACTGATGCAGGAGACTTCCAATTTAAAATATCCAAGCAGTCCATGTTTTATCAAATAATTTCGTTAATGTTTAGAAAGTCTTAAATGTTGCAGCAACCTATTTGGGGCTTTTGTGTCTTTTTCTTCTTTCCTTATGTTTTGATTGATCGCTAGGATCTGTTTTGAGTTCAAGGGTCAAGATTTAATGTTGTTGGAGATTTGAGTCTATATAAAGATTGTAATCCACTTTTTGAGATGATTTAATTTAAAGAAAGAGAAGAAGCCAAAATTCAGCTGCTTTCCCTCCCCTCCTCTTACTCCCTCTTTTATTTTATCATCTTCTTTCCTTCGATTCTTATATCTTTTCTCTATTGCTCTTTTTTTTTTGGCTATTATTCCATATTCTTACTATTTATTTTATGCAGTTGATAATTGATCTTAGATCTGATTATACTTAGATCTATAATGGATCCATAATCAGTTTATTTTGCTCTATTTTGATCCCTTAAGAGCACTAGAATTCTGCCGTCTGTTATTAACACTCGAAAGGTATTAAAATACTTCAAAACCCTTATCCCTATTCATAAAATCCTAAATCCTTTTGCCAAAACCCTAATGCATTGCTTCTAGGTCCATCATCACACATGAATACCCTAGCCCCTATTGTCCTATGTCAAATTTAGTATCAGAGATAAAGGATCCTATTTTGTTCTTTCTTCCTTTTCATCAATCTTTTTCTCAATACTTATTCCTTTCCTCTAATTGTCGTGTTTTCAAATGAGGAGCTAGGTTTCAAGATTGATGCCTTCTATCAACATCTCAAATATGAGAAGGTTTTTGGGGAGATGTATAATGATATGCCATCCATCAATAACAACCTAGCATCAACCAGAGTTTCATTACAAAATATATGCTAAATTCAGGGTGTTCAATGAATAACTATTATAGGAAAAGACCCATTTGATCGGATCTTGTGGTTGAAGATTTGAACAATGGAATCTTAGAAGCATGGTCATTAGACTGGGGTTGGACCGGCTAGTTGGATTGGTGGACTGGCCCCTTGTCTGATCCGACTTTCTAATTGGGTTGGAGTTTCATTTAGCTTGGCGAAACCTAGATTAAATGCAACGGTTCAAGAAAAGCTGTAACTTGAGTGATTTGAAATCAGGTAAACTAGGTTTTCTCTTGTTTTTGGAAAAAAAATTATAGAAACAGTGATCAAGTGGAGATTCCAACTTCTGGCCACCTATTTGATATAGAACCTCAGCCACTAATTTTTATGTCATCGTAATTTAATTAGTTTTTAACAAAAAAAAGAAAATTGTCAGTTCTTTTCATTTTGGAAGAAAATGAAAGAAAAACAAATATACTTCATTTTGTTCGTCTAGATATTTCAAAATGCCATTAGTAGAAAATGAAAAAAAAAAGATATACTTCATTTTATTCATTTGGATATTTCAAAATTTTATTATTTAAAAATTAAAAATATTAATAATTCTATGTATTTTTTAATTGTATATAACTTTTCTTACTTAGTTTATCCATGTGATGAAAGAGCAGTATGTAAAATAAAAAATTATTTGTCAATAGTTATATAGTTTTGCATATTTTATATATATATATATATATATATATATATATATATTAAATTACAAAAATATACTTTCGTATTTTTAGATTAATGGTAAAGTACACTTATACCCAATAATTTAAGAAACCTATGCTTACCTTGTTGACGTTTATTTTTATCCAACATTTTAACCCATGATACAACAGAATGTTAGTCAAACCATTAGCCTTACATAAGGCCTAGATATCATGCCAGAAAAATTAAAACCTTAACTGACATGATAGCAACCAAAGGGTATAAGAAAATATATGCATACTCCTCCCCATCCAAGGGCAGTTTTGACTTTTCACATGAGGTAAATGGTTTCGTTAATGCCATTAATTTAACAGGGTGTAAGTGTAGGTTTTACAGACTACTGGGTGTAGATGTAATGAGCGTAAACCTCAATGGGCATTTTGTAATTTACTCTTTTAAATCAGACCTGGTTCGACTAATTGACCTGATGGTTGGTCTTGGGACTTGGCCCCTTGGCTGGGTCAATCTCTAGTCCAGGTTTAATAACTGTGCTTAACTTTCAATCCTTATCAAGAACTTGTAATTGATGATTTGTCAATGAGAATCCTGCAGTTAATGATTCGTTTAATGTCTTGGGAATAGAAAACCAAAATACAAAGAACTTGTGGCAAGATCATGTCATCGCTTAAGGGTCTATGACCAAGCTCAAGCAATATGAAAATCCATTCCTTGATGATTTGCTGTATGCATAAAACATCACAAACAAATGAAGGATTTATAGCTTTTGGTTGTCAATTGATGAGCATCAGAACAACCAATTCAATTGGCTGTGCGGTTGTGAGAAAATTTAATATGTTTCTTCATCATCCAATTTTGGTGATTCAATGGTGGATCAAACTTTGCAAAGACGTCCATGCCACCTTGAGGACGAGACACATGCAGTGGAAGTGAATGATTCAGTAGTGGTTTAAAAGATCCAATCAGTCATTATTTTGTAAAATGTCTAAAAAGTCTTAAAACCAAGTTGTTGCAGCATTACAGTACCATGTACTGTTCATGGTACTGTAGCAGGAACCATTCACGGTATTGTAGAAGCAACTTATTAGGGGCTTTTGTTTCTTTTAGATTTTTTACTCCTTATATTCATTGATGCCTAGATTTTATTTTGAGTTCAACGGTCAAGATTTAATGGTTGTTAGAGTCGAGTCTGTATAAAGGTTGTAATCCTGTCTTATGAAAGATGGATTTTCTAGGATTATTTGATTGAAAGAAAGAAAAGCAACCAAGATTAGGCTATCATCCCTCCCCTTCTTTTATGCTCACTTTATTTCATCATTTTCATCTTTCTTTTGATTCTTCTATCTTTATTCTATTTCTCTTCTATTTTCCCTATTATTCCATATTCTAACTACTTATTTTATACAGTTGATAACTGATCTTTTATCTGATTATGCTTGGATCTATAATCAGCTTATTTGCTCTTATTTGTTCCCTTAAGACCACTAGAATGCTTGCCATCCATTATTGGCCCTTGAAAAAGAAAATAGAAGACACTTCAAATAAAACCCTAATCCTTTTGTCAAAACCCTAGTCCTTCTAGGTCCACTGTCGCACATACACAACCCTAGCTGCTATGTCCTACATCAGCTCCTCAGATTGTTTGGTCTAGAGATTTGTTTTATTGTCCTAAAATGGCTAAGAATCCTGCCCATGCCAAATTCCCAAAAGTTTTATAAGTTTGCTGAAATGCCTTTTCACTACTTTCATGCGAAACTTCATATGGTCTCTTTTCTCCTTTTTGCCCCTACAAGGCTACAACTTGCATCCAGGACATGCTCCTTAATGGGGTCATTGCAAGCCAATAATGCTGCATGTTGTCAGAAGGTCCCATATTTTGGTTGAAATTTGCATTCGTGCAAAACCCAAGCATTACTGTTTATGATGATTTTTAAACTAAGAAAGTAGCTACTTTCTTTCTGCAATATCTGAAGACAAAGGTGTATAGGGCATAGAAACACATCATATCATGTTAGTCTTTCAAGATCTAAGGATGATGCTTTATGTCCGCTGAGATATTCCAAAGACTATCTTGGAAAACCTTTAGAATCTTGATCAACCAATAAACCATCCTTGTACCATAAGAAGCACTATATTAGCAAATCAACCATATTCTTTTACAAAAACTTAATTGTTTTATAAATTTATAATCAAGTTTAATCAACTTGTATATATCATCTACTTTAGTGTTAGATGAGTATTTCAAGTAATATGATATTCTGTTTAACCATATGGTAGCTAGATTCTCTGTTGCTCATCAATGTCTTTTCCTTTTTTCTTTTTTTTTTTTTTACCTTTTTTTTTTTTGGTTGCAGATGAGGCTTGAAGGAGTGTCGTCAAACAAGATGGGCCAATTTACTGTTGTACTGGAGGTAATTTTGTCTTTTCTATTCTTCAACTTGTCCAGCCATGTGAAACAACTTTGAACCTGCAAGCATTTTCCTTTGCTCAAAATTGATTATTGCCAGGTTTTTGAAGTTTCCCCTTCCCCTTTCATGGTGGATGATCGGAAGGTTGCTGGTGATACACTAGAATATCACAAGCTTCGTTCATGTTTCTTGGGTTTATGAATTCTGTTTCTTTTTGGAGCCTTGTTGTAGTAGCAATTTGCTGGTCTTATCTCATCTATGTTAATGATCTTCTAAAAGACTGTAGTGAAGATACCGAAACTAAGAAAAATTGTCAAAATATTACAAAACTTTCAAGAACTGAAGTCTTTAGGCAATGCATACAATGATTCTACCTTAAGTAGAAACTATTTATTTTCCAGTTCAAAGAAGCTTAATGCAGGGGGCTATTGGGGAGTGGTTGATTGTTATTTGTATTGGGTGCAAATATGATAAATTGGAGATGTTGTATGCAATAAAAGAAAATTTTTGGTGTAGCTACAAACTATCTTAAGCTAGGAATATTGTATGTATTTGTGGATGGTGACTAGACAATTAGAATTTAAACTGGTTGTTAACTTGTTTTCCCCACTTGTCACCGTTACTGTTCCACCTAACAAGCTGAGCTTCCCGGTTGGAATGTGGGTAAACTTAAAACAATAGGTGGGTCTCCCTCCCTTGAAGGAAAAAGGATTAGTAACTGTTAGCAAGACCCTGTTATATCCTTTTATTGAACTTTTTGACAGAGCTGTGCTCCATATCTAACTGCATCTTGATTGGTTAACTTATAGTTACGAACAGCAGCTTACTAAATAGAAGATAATGTAAGCATCACATGCTAATAAGGTTATTGCTCATTTAGTTCTACAAAATTTTATGTGGTAAGCTGGAGCATATCATCTGGAGACTGGCAGAAGCAGCTGCTAAATCTTTCACTTCCTAGGACAAACAAATTGCTGATTTATGTGCATTTGAGGATTAACATGAAAGGGGCCAGCTATTGTTGCCACCGTTAACCATATATCAAACCAGTTTGAGGTATTTCAGTGTATTTATGTGTAAAGCCTCACTGAAAAGGCATCCTTGAAATGACGTGTTAGTGTTGTTGATCATTATTATGTGCAAAAAATGGATTCCGTATGGAGTTGCAATATGTGGATATATGATAATTCATGAGATCACTAGTAGTGAAGTTTGTTGAAGATCCTTTCTGTTCTCTCTTTTGACAAACATGATTAGATTCTTGCCAAGGCTTGCTGTCTGCCTGAGCATGTTGTATGTCATGAGTTTGTTGAGGATCATTTCTATTCTCTCTTTTGACAAGCATGATTAGATTCTGTTCTGACAAACAATAGCCGTTTTACAACCTTTGATGCTTGCTATGGATGTATGGGGCTGATGCGTGCATAGTCAGTATGGCTGTTGCAATTGAATTGAGGGTGCACTTTTTTCGAGAAAAGGAAAGTATAAAATCAATCATTACCATTTTCTTTGTTGATTTTCCTCTAGATAGTTCTTGGTTTAAACATGCACATTGTTTGTCATAAACAGGTGAACATTCTTGTTTTGCAGCAGAAATATCTTACTTGGATTTCAGGCATTTTATGTGCGCTTAGAGAAAGGCTGATCTAGGCCAGACAAAATGGAGGCAAAAAATTCAAGTGAAGCTTTGGAAGAGTTTGCAGGGGTAGGTAGAATTCTTTCCTTGGCTGTTTGCTGTGATACTGGTCAGATATATTCACGGAGAGTGATGTGAATTTATCAATAGAACATAGTTAACTGAATATTTTCTGAGGCAGCTGTAACCTGCTTCTACCTGGTAGAACTGATCTAGGACGAATCACCAGAGGCAAGTATGTGTATCCATCGGTAAAGGGAATTCGGTGAATAGTCTTTTGAGGCTGCCATAACCAGCATTTGCCTGGTAAAACCAAGCTAGTATTAAACTCTTATGACAAATGTTTGCACATTCGAGAATTAGGCATGTTATCTGCAAAAGATTACATGAGGCGGTTGAGCCCATGTACGTGTAATTGGGGGAAACAGCCTTGAAATTTTTGGATATGTGTTCCACCTTGGTTATCTATCGAGTACCAAGGTCAGCCAATTGTATACTATTGATCGAGACAGCTTTTCAACATGGCACTGTACTTGATTGATCAGTCATCGTTGCTTATGGAGGCTAGGCAGTTCTATACTGTTGATCGAGCTGGTTCTTCAACGTGGCGTTGCACCTTGTCCAGTGAGGGTTCGGATCTCCGTGTCGAGGTTTGTCCGGGATTTGGTCGGTTAACGTACGAGCTTGAGGTCTTTCGCCATCTGAGGTCATGGATTTCTTGTCTGAGGGTCAATTTGTTGTGATAAAAAAAATGACTCACTCCCTAATAGAGAGAATTATTCAAAACAAGAGAAAAAAATGAAAAAGAAAAAGACAACGAGAACCACCCCCACGATCCATGGCATACATGGGTGGGCAATCTTTGGAGGAAGCCCCTATGCTCTTTGGGTCTGTCTGGGCCGCTTTTGGAGGTGCATTGCAGAAATGAGGGACCAAAAGTAAAAGTCAGGGGTTCAGGTTGTATCCTTCGCGTGAAAGAATGGTTGATGGTTTTTTTTTTTTCGCAACATCAACCAGCTCCATCTTTCTTCATAGATCTCAAGGTGGCCATTGAGCAATCTAACGATTGATCATAGTAGACTGGTGAAAAAACCTAGTATCTACCTTCATAGATCTCAAGGTGGCCATTGAGCAATTTAATGATTGATCATAATAGACTGGTAAAAAAATCTAATATTTCAATTATCCTTCTTGATCCATTGTACCTTTGACTTTTGCCTCTTTTTGGCTTGTGACAAAACTTATGACGAAACTTTCTTAAGTTAGGCTCCTAGAGGCTTGCTTCTTGATCCTCTATCATTTGCAACTCCGCAATGTCTACCTCTATCTCCTTAATCCATCTAAAGATGACACCAACCTTAAGACGGTTCCATCGAAGGTGTCTGTGTCTGGCTAGCTCCAACCTTTGGATCATCCAATTTCTCATGTCCCCATGGATTGATAACCTCCATACCATCCTAATCAGATATCATGATCTCAAATAGAAGGTACATAACTTCTCAAATCTGAATGGGCCCTATGCATGCATGGACTATCAGTGGTGATGAGAAGTAGACAGCAGTCCGATGCAATCTTCTAAAGGTGTTGAACCTGGTGCCCTAAAAAATGCTGGAATCAGTCAGCAGTAGCAAGTATTCGATCAATCATCTCCTAAACTCTAGTCATCCTCTGCTAATTGTTGGCCCAGATAAATTTAGATACAGAGTAACATAGATCAATTAGGTCCACATTATCGATGAACCTTTTGAACTCTCTATAATCAATGATATCCACATACTACCTACCGTCCATCTTTTCATGGGTCCTGACAATGTAGTTGAAGTCCTCGACAATAAGAAAATGCAAGCCCTACAATACCATTCTAAAGATTTTGGACTAAAGCATCATTCGCTCTTTGTATTTAGTGCTTGCATACACTTCGAATAGAAGCCAAGGTCCTTCGATTTGCTCTGAGATAACTAAAACCACCTATTGCTTGTATCTGTAGAAGGCATCCACCTTGATCAAGCTGCATCTCCACATCACCAGGATCCCCCCAATAGGCCCCGAGATTCCACTACCTAGGTGCTCCACACCACCAGAATCCATCATCTAGCATGAGCAAGACTCACCCTCGATAGTTAGGTCTCGAGTAGGACATAAATGTTAGGGCAATGCTACTGGAGTATTCTACCAAAGGTCGATCGGAATGAAGGCTTCCCGATCCTTTAGATATTCCAGATCAGCAGCCTCATATGTCAACTCCTCCATTTGAACCGGTATCTTCCCCTCTTCTCTCAGAGTCCTAGTTGAGAAGATGAAGACCCCAGAACCTTTAATGCCAGCTGACGACTTTGCTCGGGCCTCCGGAAGGGATAGGGCCTTATCTTTGGCCCTATTCTTCTTTATAGACCCTTTTCTGGATCCAATAGGTTCTAAATCCTGCCTATTGGGCCTCATAGGCTCTCGGCCCGCATCAAAATCAGGAGGCCAGGCATGCTTGGGCTAGGCTGAGCCCACCCCCAACGACCCTGCCAGCCTACCTCCAAAAGGGTCATCGCCCATGCCCCGGCCCAATGCTAGTGGGCCAAATGATTGGCGGGCTGGACCATGCCCGGGGTTAGGCTTGCGAAGCTCCCTGCATCAATCTTGACATCCCCATCACTTGATTTGACCATTGATTCGAGCCTAGGTTGGATGGGTGATCACCACCATGCGATCTTGGCCAGCTTGATCTAGTTACTGAGTCAAACCAGTCCGAGTCCATCTGAGTAGACTCTGATCTGAGTCAACTCATCTTTGGCTCCGATTCAAAGGACTGAGTCGACTCGACCTCCTTCTTCCTCAGACCAGCCAGCACCTCTAGCATGGGCTGCCATCAATGGACGGCCACCAGCCATGGCTCCAAGCGCAGCCCTTCAGCTACCGCTCCCATCTCCTCCCCTTCAGCTTAGACAATGTTCTCTGAGTGCAATCTAACTCCTCCCCCTCTAATCAGGCATGCCTCCTCTAGAAGATGGAATCGACCAAATTGGAGGCAAATGCCATCGAGGTTCTCATACACAAACCTTTGCTAGAAAGGGCCCTTCGAACCCTTGATTAGCACCGCCGGTCTCCACGATCAAGAGAGGTCGATCTTCATGCATGTTTGGATGAATCCAAGCCTTCTTCTTTCCACCGTGCACTCATTCACTAAGGAAAGCTCCCTAGCCAAGCGGAGGACTCCTTGGATCATCACCTCTCTCTAGAACTCCATCGAAAGCTGCAGCAATTGGACCCAAATCAGGATTGATCTAATGGCTCCCTTTAATGGAAAGAACTAGGGCTGCTAAGGCTCCACTACCAGCACCTACCAGGTGACCACCCACAACTGGTGGAGAATCAGATCCCTCTCCTCGGCTTTCTTAAATCGAAAGAGAAGGAAACCCTTCTCCAACCTATAACCAACCACTCTCAGCCCAACCTGCAGCTGAAAAACCCTAACCACCACTCTCCGACCAAGGCTCCTTGTCACCACTGTCGAGGCCGCCCAACTCTCTGATTCCTCTTTTAGATTCTCCTCCAAGAGCTCAACCACCTTCAAGAACCATTTGATGAGCTCCTCTACCTCCTCCGGTGATATCTCTAGTGAGATCCACATAGTGCACCCTTGCACCATCCTCCTCTAGCTCAATTCCAGCCTGTCCCCCACCTTCAAGGCTCCAAGGTGGTCCTTAAGGTTGCTCGCCATCTACTCTAGCATCGACACTCACTGCAGCTAGGTAGATCGCTGGTGATCAAATGGGAAAAGAACCACAGTAGTAATCTCAAAGCACTTAATGAAAAAATGTAATGTGAGGAGATCAGGGGGTAGATCTTCTAGTTCTTCACATTATGTTGGAGATGCCTTTGGGCAGGGACACCTCCCTTCTAGGGGTCCTAGCCTGTGACCCACATCTTCAATTAGGAGAATGAGGTCTTGACTCGTCTAGTGTTTCTTGAGGTACACGGGATCCTCTAATCTCTTGGGGAGGACAAGGCCTTGGGGTCAGATGGAAATCCCCCCTCTTCTTCTGTTAGTATTGGCCTATTTTTGGGGCGAGGTAGTGGAGGTGTTGTAGATTATCTTCGATTTTAGAGGTCTTCCGAAGGAGTGGAAGAAGACATTGATCACCCTCATCCGGAAGCAACCTAATGCATCTACCCCGAGGCACTTCAAATCGATCGGTCTCTACAACACTCTTTACAAAGTGCATGCCAGGATCTTGATCGGACGATTGAAGCTGATTGTGTCTTGTCTGATCAGTCCCTAATAGGATATTTTTGTCAACAACCATTGCATCACGACAATATCTTGCTTGTTGAAGGGTTCATGCATGATTTGCGGCAAGCACCTTATGGTGATTAAGCTAGATATGGAGCGGGCATATGACTAGATGAATTGGTGTTCCTACATCGAATGCTATAGGAGCTTGGCTTCTAGGATAGGTGGATCGGTTGGATCATGTATTATGTGAAGATCCCAAGTTTTTCCATTCTAATAAACAATGCCCCGATGGAGTTCTTTTACCCTACGGTTAGGCTTCGCTAAGGTTGCTCTCTCCCCCCCCTATATGTTCATTTTATATGCTAATGCTCTCTCTCCCCCTTCATGTTCATTTTATATGGTAATGCTCTATCCCAGGTGTTGAAAGCAGCAGGTTAGGGGTTGGAGCTAGAGCCCTACTGGCCCACCCATGGGGCTTAGCCACTTTCGCATTTTTTTTTATAGATGATTGCTTTCTTATTAGATGGGCCTCAATTCGGAATGCAAAATGCTTTACGTTCATTGTTGAGGCCTATTGCTAGGCCTTTGATCAGCTTATGAATTTGCAAAAGTCCATGGTCATCTTCAGCCCCAAGACGGAGGTCCATGCGAAGAAAGCAATTCAAGATAGGCTGGGGATCCAGGAGCAGATTGAAGCTCTGACCTATCTGGAGGTTCCTATTATGGGACTGTGACTTTGGAGGGCTGACTATAGGCTTATGGACTCAGGATTGCCTCGAGGGCTAGCAAGCCAATGCCCTTTCCATGATGGGCAGGACAAACCTCATGAGATTGATCCTAAGCTCTATTTTAGTATACCTGTAGGTGAACACGGTTGTACCAAGCTCTTATCTCAGGAGGTTGGAGCAGCTACTTTGAAACTTCTTATGGGGCTCAAGGTACGATGGTCGTGGGCTCCACCTATTGTTCTGGAAGGTGGTCTACTAGTCTATAAAGGACGAAGACCTTGGGATTCAGTCTTTTTTGGTTAGGAGGAGGCCATGATCGCTAGGCATGTAGCTAAATTCTTTATCCAGCCTGATTGCTTATGGAGTAGGATAATAATAGCTCGGTATGGAGCATGGTATCAGGGGTCCCAGATTTGGACTGCTTGTGATTGCTCCTTCATCTGAAAGAAGATTTGTGACCGCACCCCAGCAGTACTGGCCTAGATCAGATAGTTGATTAGGGATGGGACTTTGATTGATATGAATCAGGATGTCTGAATTTTCAGCCTACCTCTCTCTTATTGGCCGACCTATGTTAGCATCAAGGTGGATGACTATCTGTAGATCTATGACTTGTTCATTGTCGATGGTAGGGGCTAGAGAGCATAGGATGCCACCCATCTTTTTGATGGTTTGCTTATTGATCGGATCTCGCCATTTCAATTTTTATCCATCAAAGACTCGAGGGTGTGGAGCCGTTTATGTTGCCCTAAGGTTTCCATGAAGAACCTCTTTGAGATGTGTAGGCCTACATTGGATAGGATTATTTAAGTTGTTTGAATAGGAATAGTGATTCCTCACCCCAAGGTGAGGCTTTTTCTCTAGAAGGTTGCTTAGGACCGGCTTCTAACGCGTACATTACTCAGGATAGGGGCATGGAGCTTTCGTTTTCTTATCCGATCTGTAGATTGGAGGATGAGTCAACAAAGCATGCTCTCCTGCTTGTTTGAGGGCGAGGCTGATTTGGAGGAGGATGGGTGGTTAACCTTGGAAGGCGAGCAATGGCCCTTAACTAGACCCCTTTCTAGATGCGATCCATCAAAGTATGATCGAGAGAATGACCTGTATCTGAGGGGTAGGATGGCGTATGTCGTTCTAGCTATCCAGGAATAGCTTGGTCTTCGAAGCTAAGATGGTGCCTACACATTGGATGCTAGAAAGAGCCATTTGCTTGGCTGCGGAGTACAGTCATTTCAATGCTACCGGCTCATTCTTTGACACTCCTAATTCCTAGGACTACCATGCTACTCCTATAGTAATCCGGAGGATTATTTTCATATCTTGGAAGCTTCCTCCTTTGAGATTTGTCAAGGTTAATTTTTTAATGGCAGTGCTAGGAATGGCAGGGGTATGTTGACTTTGTCATCCAAGATTCGGATGCCAAGTTATTGGTGATAGAGGACTCATATCTTTTTGAGCCTTATATCCTAGAAGTGAACTTTGAGCCATCTAAGTGGACATAATCTATGCCAGACATGAGTTGTGAATGGAGAGGATTGTTATAGAGAGATATTCTACCACTATTATCGACAGGATCCGAGATAACATGAAGCAACTGGAGGCCCATCTGCTCTTCCGTAATATCTGGATTGCCCTTTGTGATTCAGTCTCAGTGTCTATTCGATACGTCTTTCTAGAGATGAATAGTATGATAGATTGGATCGCATCTTATATTGCCGAGTACTTCGGAGACTGAACTTGTTGATAGGATGAGACGTAGCCGCAAACCCTACAGAACTTTTTATTTTCTGACTTTATGAATTGTACTAACATCAAAATAGTGTGATCAAAAATAGTGTGATGGTAAGGGGACACTGGCCTTGTGCTCTGGTTTGTAGTTCCCTATCCTCTCAATCAATGAACCCAACGTGGATAGCACTTTCCCCTCCCATAAAAGGGGCGAAACAGACGAAAGTCACAATAATTAATGAGAAGGTGGGGTGGGGGTGGGGGGTGCCGGGGGACGTGGTGGGGATCCATCTCTCATTTTCAGGGCTGCCTTGCAACTGCAAGACCTAAGCCAGTTATTTATACATGATAAATGAAATATGTGCCGGCACCTGAGTTAACGGGCATAGTGGATCCAGGTTGAGTCAGGTTGGATCATAGGTTAAAAGACTCCGATCAGACTTAGATAACAATTGAGTTGGATTGGGTTAAAACTCAATAAATTTAGATCTGATCCAAAATATGGAATGAGTCTAAATTTGGAAACTAATCAAATGTTGTGGGTTCTAAAATCATATACAGATCGAGTCTAAGTCTAATCAAGGCTGCAAATAGATCGGATTGACCCATGACCCGATCCAGTCCGATCTGCTTAGATCCGATTCGACTCATCCTAAAAGATCTGCAAAGTTAGGTTGGGTTCTAGAATTGAACCCATTCAATATTTTGGATTGGATCTGAGTTTACTGAATTTGGATATGATCCGATCCTATTCGATCCGAATTCAGTATTAAATTTAATATATAAATTATAAAATAAATAAAATGGAATTATAATTCCAAATGCATTTGTAGCATTATTATTTTTTAAAAGTTTTACTTAATTTGATTATGAGATTTTGAAAAGTTGTTCATAAATTAAGAACTAAGTCAAAATAATATTTATTTTCTTTTGCTATAAACTTCATATATGTTAGTTTATCATATGAAATAGATTTGACCAAAATTTGGATTCGAATCGGATCAAAAATTTTTAGATTGAAATCGAATTATACATACACCAGACCCGACCTAGATAATCCAATGGAACAAACTTTTTGATCATGGATTCAATCCGATCCGATCCGATATTCAATTGGATTGGATATGGGTCTAATATTACGACCCAATCAAAGAATCGGATCAGATCGGGATCACTCATGATCTAATCCGATCCATTTGCATCCCTATGTCTAAGTTATATGGATCATTCTTTTTAACTTATTGACAAGCATTTAGATTATTAAATAACTATTTCATTTATATTATTATATTTTATATTTTAATAATTATTTTTTATAAAATATATATCTTTTTCTTTGATAAAAATAAAAAATAATTTTAGATATTTGTAAAAAAAATATTAACTAAAAATATTTATAAATAATTATTTCTATTTACTACTGTATTTATTTATAATTTTTCTTACAAGCTATCTGAAAAATAGATAATTTATGATTATTATTTTATTTATACCATAATTAAAGAGTAATGATTATATCTGAGTGGTGTCGTCTTTCACATATTTTCTTCAAGTATTATTTAAAAAAAATCTAGATTTTGAACGTCGTAAATCACATTCACGAGAATAACGAAAGGTGCCTAATTTGGTAGTTTACCAAGGATTCGTCAAGTTGGCTGAAGGCAAAAGAAGGGAATCCTGCTTGTCAGGAGAGGGCCAATTGCTTACAAGTACCTGAGCGTGCAATCATGTCACCAATTGTAGACCCAGCTTTTATATTTGGCATGCTCTAATTGGGTAGGAAACATGTGACTCAATTTATCAAACGGGTCCTCCAGAAACGGAAAAATTTGGTATCATCTGTCCATTATTCTCATTGCGAATTCTTGATCCTTCCCAATTCGTGGTACACCTGGACAATCTTGGGCTCGAGGAGCGGTCCATGCAACAAGGCAATGAATGCACCCTTAAACTGATATGCATATTTGTATGATACAGTCACTGTGCCCGGATCGTCCAAGCAATGATGCGAACAATCAACTCTATAATGCTCCGCATTTATGCCCATCATGTTCCTCTATCAAGATCTGAACTCTTAACCTACCAAACATCTGGCATCTAACACACCAGGATGGCAAAGAGGCCTTGTACTCATCGTCACAAAAATACATGATATTAGTACAAAAGCAATCCTGTCAAAGCGCGATCATCATCGACGGATACAGAAAGATTTAAGCATCAACTAAATACAACGTCGGCTCCAGCTGGCAAACACATTGAAAATGAACCACCATGGTGGTAGCCCACGTGAAACGAGTTTAAATTTTGAACCAAGCGGACCTATACCATGACTATGATTAAATACCAAAACTTAAATAATCTATAATAATTCATTCCATCCTAACAGCCTAGATGAGGTCTGAAAAAAAGCATCTAATCCACTAACCCGTTATGAAACTAGGATGAGGTCTGAAAAAAAGCATCTAATCCACTAACCCGTTATGCAACTAGGATGCCGTATTCATCCGTTGGATTCATCCATATCATAAAAAGAAAGATCCATGTAAAGAAGGATTCTTTTCTTAAAAAATCTGACCCTTGAATTGAATATTCTTCAACAAAATTTAGGATCTCATGATCACGTCTGTTGGGAATAAACCCCGCTCCTATTAAAGTCCAGTTTGATGCTCTGTCTAATGCAACCAGTAGCCGCAGAAGAGCTTCAATAAACGGATCTTAGCCGAATCCTTTTAGCCGATCAAACTCCTCAGTGGTCGAGCTTCTTCGAACTCCCAGCATCCGGACCGAACCCCTTCAGCCGGCCGAACTTCTCAACGGTCAATCTCTTTCGGACTCCCAGCGTCCGGACCGAATCCCTTCAGCCGGTCGAACTCCTTAGCGGCCGAGCTTCTTCGGACTTCCAGCATCCGGACTGAACCTCCGACGGCCGAGCTCCTTCGAACCCGTTCAGTCGGTCGAACTGCTTAGCGGTCGGGCTCCTTGGATTCACACGAGTCCGAACTTCTTTGAAATTGGTATATGCCCGAGTCCACCAGCCAACGCCTGCTTCCTCGAGCTACGGTTGTCAGACCTCGATGGTATGACCGCCATTACCAGTCTGGCGATGCCACTTTCTCCGTAACTAGTCCCATGCGGCCCACAACCAGACGACATGGCCACCACCATTGGTGACATCATTCTCTCCGTAACCAGTCCCATGCAGCCCATGACCTATCAGTATGGCTGTCACTATCCGCTTGATGACGCCTTCCTCTCCGTACCAAACTCCATGCGGCCCCAACGACTCTCTACCAGGCGGTATGGCCGTCACCATCAATTAAGCTTCGCCTATAAAGGACCCTCCAGATATGCTAACTCTAATCTCTGATCTCTAAGCTCTCCTCTCCTTCTCTAAGCTTAGCGGAACTCATTTCCGAGCACTCCATTCCTGTTGACCAGAGCTGACTTGATCGTCGGAGGATCCTGCTGGAGCCACCCCCCACCGGCTCCGATGGAACTTTATTTTGCAGGTCCCGGTGGTGACCTCATCCACTTTCGCTCCAGCTGATCCCAACGACGACCAATTTCTGCGTCAACAGATTGGCGCTAGAGGAAGGGCCGAACCTCCGAGGTCCCCTTATTCTTAAAGGAGTGCTCGACGACGATCTCTCTCTCCCCTCTTCGGAGATCTCTCTTCTTCCTCTCTAGGGTTCATCCCTCAAGAGAAAATGCCTCCTAGGAGGGCTTCGACTCGGCGCTTGATGGCCTCCGTGGCTCGATCCCCTTCAGATCCGTCTGCTTCCGCTCCAACCTGGGCGACCCAGGTTCCATCTGTGGCCGCGGTGGATGTGGAGCAGTTTAACCTGCTCGTCCAGCAGGTTCGTGGCCTCATGGAGGCGGTGCAGGCCATGTGCCGACAGATCCCGACACCAGCTCAAATGGCGCGGGACTCCCCAGAGCCCTGCGATTCGATCCAGGAATGGCTGACTTGGGCTACCTGACCTCCGATCTCCGAAAGGGGGAGGCAAAGGAGGGAGAGCCCCTGCTCGGACCGTGGCTCGACCCAGGGGGAAGCCTTGCACCCGTTCTGCCAGAAGACTTTGGAGATTAAAGATCGCAAAGACCTCTTAGATCGAAGGCTCTTAGAAATGAGCCGACGAATCGAGGAGCTCCGTCACACTTCCTCCTCCCATGGTAATGATATTTGTACTGACCCTCTCTTTTCACAGAAAATTATGCAGGAGCCAGTCCCGTCGAACTTCAAGCTTCCGCAGCTCGAGAGTTACG
This sequence comes from Cocos nucifera, assembly GCA_006176705.1. Taxonomy (NCBI): domain Eukaryota; kingdom Viridiplantae; phylum Streptophyta; class Magnoliopsida; order Arecales; family Arecaceae; genus Cocos; species Cocos nucifera. Next base: position 317,842 of record QRFJ01002880.1, read on the forward strand.
ATGGGACCACCGATCCGATCGACCATCTGAAAGCCTTTTGGATAATGATATTACTCCACGATGCGCCAGACGTTATCTTGTGATGGGCTTTCCCCTCTACCCTTAAGGGGGCTACTAGGAATTGATACTCGACGCTTAAGTCGAGTACCATCTTATCATTTGACCAGATGAGCCAACAATTCGTGGCCCACTTCATCAGTAGCCGGCATCCACGCCGAGGCTTGGATTCCTTAATGGCCATTAGGCAGAAGGAGGAGGAACCTATTCGGGCTTATGTCATCCGATTTAATACTGTCGCATTAGAGGTCTGAAACTTGGACCAGTCAGTCGCCATGGCCGTCCTTAAGGGCGGCCTTCAGAAGAACGACTTGCTGTTCTCCCTAGAGAAGAAGTATCCCAGGAATTTTGCCGACATGCTGGCTCGAGCCGAAAGTTATGCCCGGGCAGAGGAGGCTTTCGAAGCTAAGGACGGCGAAGCCAGCGGCAAGCGGCAAATCAGCGGACCAAGCAGGCCCGTCGAAGAAAGGAAGCGGATTGAAGCTCGACCACGCTCCCTGACCCCCCTAGTCGCGGGCGAGCCTGAACTCCCCCTCGAGCTCAGAGGAAGGAAACCCCTGATGGAAGGGCACGCCGAGGTTCCCCCCAGCGCCGAAGTTTCCCCCGATGATGATTCCACAACTACGCCCCCCTCAATGCTCCGAAGATCCGAGTGCTGATGGAGATCAAGGAACGACTTTCGAGACTGGAGAGAATGCATTTCCATCCCAGTAGACGTAATCCCAATAAGTTCTGCCTCTACCATCGTGACCACGGTCACGACACTGAGGAGTGCATCCAGCTCCAAGATGAGATCGAAGAGCTCGTCAGGCGAGGTAGACTTGGTCGATTCCTGCGGAGATGACCTGAAGAGCGGAAAGATCGACTGAGGGCGTTATCGCCAAGTGAGGAAAACCAGCAAGAAGATCGGTCGCCTCTTGGCATCATCAACACTATCTCGAGGGGACTTCAACAAGGGGAGGCCAGCGGATCCGAGGGATCGGTAAAGGGGCGAAGGACCATGGAGCCCGTGGCGTTCACCAAGGCGGACGGCTAGGGGATCCAATTTTTGCATAATGATGCGGTTGTAATTTCTTTGAACATTGCTGACTACGATGTACGCCGCGTTTTAGTAGATAATGGATGCTCGGTCGACGTATTGTTTTACGATGCCTTCTCAAAAATATCCCTACCCAAGGACCGCTTCAGGCCTATGAACTTTCCACTGGTAGGATTCGCTGGCAACACCGTACCAGTTGAAGGCGTGATAACTTTAACTGTGACGGTATGGCAACACCCGAGATTGACCAAAATGTAGGTCAACTTCCTGATCGTGAGGACTCTGTCCGCCTATAATGCGATTCTCAGCCGACCTGGTCTAAATACACTTCGGGCGGTGGTGTCAACTTGTTATTTGAAGATGAAGTTTTCGATGAGTTGCGGGATCGGATAAGTCAGAGGAGATCAGGCTCTGGCGAGGCACTGTTATTCAATCGCCCTACATAAGGAAGAACGGCCCAATCCTTATCTTGTTGATAGCCTGGATGTCTGCAACGACCTCACTGAGGAGCGAGGCGAGCCTGAGGAGGACCTCATCTTTGTTCCCTTAAATGACGGAAACCCAGAGCACGCTGTGCAGATCGGCTCCAACTTGGTGGACGAGGTTTGGGAGCAGCTCGTTGCCTTCCTCAAGCGAAATGAGGACGTCTTCGCTTGGACCCCAGCGGACATGCCGGGGATTGACGCCGAAGTCATGGAGCATCGATTGGCCATCGATCTAAGGCACCGGTCGATAAGAGAAAAGATGCGCCACCACGCCCCGGAGAGGCAGAAAGCGATCGCCGAAGAAGTAGACAAGCTCCTCCAAGCCGGACTCATTCGGGAGGTTAATTATCCGACCTGGGTCTTGAACGTGGTCCTCATCAGGAAGATGAATAACAAGTGGAGGATGTGTGTCGACTTCAAGAAGCTGAACAAAGCCTGCCCGAAAGACAGCTACCCCCCGCCTAGGATCGACCAGTTGGTGGATGCGACCTCGGGCCACGAGCTCCTCACCTTCCTGGATGCCTTTTTTGATTATAACCAGATACGGATGGCGCCCGAGGACGAAGAGAAGACCGTCTTCATTACTGACTGTGGTCTTTATTGTTACAGGGTCATGCCGTTCAGACTCAAAAATGCAAGAGCCACTTACTAGTGCTTGGTTAATAAGGTCTTTAAAGAGCAGATCGGCCGCAACATGAAGGTGTACGTGGATGATATGCTCGTCAAAAGTCGAGCTTCGACAGACCACCCCATCGATCTTAAAGAGACCTTTGATGCACTCAGGAAGCACAAGATAAAGCTAAACCCGATCAAATGCGCCTTTGGCGTGACCTCCGAAAAGTTTCTAAGGTTCATGGTGTCGAGATGCGGAATCGAAGCAAATCCTGAGAAGATCCGAGCCATTTGGAAGATGACTGCTCTGAAGATGATCAAGAAAGTTCAGCGCCTGATCGAAAAGGTGGCGTCCCTAAATCGCTTCGTCTCAAGGTCGGTCGAACGATGCACGCCCTTCTTCCAAGTTCTCAGGTGATCGAAGGACTTCTACTGGACGACGGAGTGCCAACGGACATTCGAGGAGCTTAAAAACTACCTTGACTCACCCCCACTGCTGGCGAAGCCCGAATCCGGAGAAAAATTATTCCTGTATCTAGCTGTCTCTCCGGTGGCAGTCCTGGTCAAGGAAGAAGTAAGGACGCAACGACCGATCTACTATATGAGCCGGGTCCTGAGGGATGCAGAGATCAGGTACTCTAGGTTAGAAAAACTAACTTACTCTCTTCTAATTACTGCCAGGAGGCTCCGACCTTAATTTCAGGAGCACACTATAACGATCCTCACGGACCAACCAATAAAAGCAATCCTTCATCGGATGGACGCCTTCGGAAGAATCGCGAAATGGGCAATCGAGCTCACGGAGTTCGACATCAACCACCGACCCAGGCCGTCGATCAAGGCCCAGATATTGGTGGATTTTGTGGTGGAATGCACCATTTCGGTCGAAGCCGAGCTTGGATAGAGCAGGGCTGACACCAAAGTGAGATCGAGTTTGGACAAAGCCGAGCTATCGCAGCCGAACCTCCCCGAAGGCTTTTGGGCTTTGCACATGGATGGTTCGTCCAACTCTGCTGGAGCTGGTGCAAGCCTAATCTTGGTCAGCCCCGAAAGAGTCGTCGTCGAGTACGCGCTACGCTTCGAATTCCCCACGATCAATAATGAAGCCGAATATGAAGCGCTGATCACCGGATTAAAGATAGCAAGAAAATTGAAAGTAGATCGGCTTCAATTCTACAACGATTCCCAGCTGGTGGTCGGTCAAGTCGACGACAGCTACAAAGCACGGGAGGAAGGCATGGCGAGGTACATTGGGAAAGTGAGGGGTTTGGCCCCGGCCTTCAACAATTTCGGCATTCAGCATATTTCAAGGGTGGAAAATGCGAGAGCCGATCTTCTCTCCAAGTTGGCCACTTCAGCCCCGACCGAACTACCTAAAGAAGTATTTTTGGAAATTTTGAAATGCCCAGCCATGGAGGAATCTCAGACCATCCTGCAGATAGAATTCGAGCCCAGTTGGATCGATCCGTTGGTCGCCTACCTTAAAGAGGGGGTTCTTCCTCACGATCGGAAAGAAGCTCGAAAGCTCAGGAATCAGACCTCCCGCTACATTTTATATGAAGGCAAATTGTATAAGAGGTCGTACTTCCTTCCATTGCTGAGATGTCTCCGACTTTCAGAGGCCAACCTCGCACTGTGGGATGTGCACGAAGGACTTTGCAGAAGCCACGTAGGAGCCAGATCCCTATCGTAAAAACTACTTCGGCAGGGGTACTACTGGCCGACCTTGTTTCACGATTCCATGGAATATGTGAAGAAGTACGATCGTTGTCAAAAGAATGCCATCGTGCAAAGGCAGCCGGCATCCGAGCTTGCTCTGCTCAATGCACCTTGGCCATTTGCACGACAGGGAATGGATATTCTTGGCCCCTTCCTAACAGCGTCCGGGCAACGAAAGTTCCTCTTGGTCGTGATCGATTATTTCACCAAGGGGGTCGAAGCCGAACCACTAGCGAAGATCACCGAGACCAAGGTGCAGGACTTCATCTGAAAGTCACTAGTCTGTCGGTTCGGCCTACCCCGAACCCTTATAACTGACAATGGGCAGCAGTTCGCTGGGGTAAGGTTCATTGAATTCTGTGAAGGGTTGAACATCTCCCACCGCTTCATATCGGTGGCTCACCCGCAGGCCAATGGGGAGGCTGAGGTGACCAACCGAACCTTGCTGCAAGGCATCAGGACAAGGCTCGACAGGGCTAAGGAGGCTTGGGTGGACGAACTCTACCACATCCTCTGGACATACCGAACTACTTAAAGGACGCCGATCGGAGAGACACCCTTCGCCTTGGCCTTCGGCATGGAGGCAGTTATCCCGATTAAACTTCGACTCGCGTCTGCACGAGTCACGGGCTTTGACGAGCAGCTCAACCCTCAGGACCTCAGAGTTAACCTCGACTTGCTGAAAGAAAAAAGGGAGGAAGCCCGTATCCGGATGGCAGCCTATAGATGGAAGGTGGCCCAGTACTATAACTCCAGAGTTAGGGATAAGACGTTCAGAGTGGAGGACCTAGTGCTTCGGCGAGCCGCCATCTCCCAACCTCAGAGTCAAGGGAAGCTCGCCCCAAATTGGGAAGGTCAGTACGAAGTGGTGGAGGTCATCCAGCCCGGGACCAATCGCCTGAAGGAGCTCGGAGGAATAGTGCTTCCCCAACCTTGGAACTCAGAAAACCTGAGGGTGAATTACCAGTAGACTTCCTTCAATAAAACTTCTTCGCTCAGCATTATTATTTTCTGGTGCAAGGATTACGTGGCGATAGGAAAAGAGCGGATAAAAGTGGCTCGTTAGGAACAGGAGGAGAACCTCATCGTGACGCGAGCAAAGTCAAAAGCCTCATTCACCTTAGACGAGATGGGGAGAGAAGCACGGACGACGGTCCGTATGTACCCCCATAGCCTGTTAGAAATAGGAGGAGAACCTCGTCCTGACGCAAGCAAAGTCGAAGGCCTCGTTCACCTTAGACGAGATGGGGGGAGAAGCGCAGACGACGGTCCGCATGTGCCCCCACAGCCCATTAGAAATAGGAGGAGAACCTCGTCCTGACACGAGCAAAGTCGAAGGCCTCGTTCACCTTAGACGAGATGGGGGGAGAAGCGCGGACGACGGTCCGTATGTGCCCCCATAGCCCGTTAGGAACAGGAGGAGAATCTCGTCCTGAACGCGAGCAAAGTCGAAGGCCTCGTTCACCTTAGACGAGATGGGAGGAGACGGACGACGGTCCGAATGTGCCCCCACAGTCCATTAGGAACAGGAGGAGAACCTCATCCTGATGCGAGCAAAGTCTAAGTTCGAGCTCCGAAGTCTATAGGAAATAGGATCTTCATCAACCTCGACCAAAGATAAGATCTCTCCCGAGCGTCTATGCCAACTTTGGCCAAAGATAAGATCTCTCTCAAAGCGACCGAGACAACCTCGACTAGAGGTAAGATCCGCGACAACCTCGACCAGAGATAAGATCTCTCCCGAAGCGATCGAGACAACCTCGACTAGAGGTAAGGTCCGCGATAACCTCGGCCAGAGCGCCCGAGAATCCTCGGCTAGAGGTAAGGTCCACGACAACCTCGGCCAGAGCGTTCGAGAAACCTCGGCTAGAGATAAGGTCCACGACAACCTCGACCAGGGCGCTCGAGACAACCTCGGCCAGAGATAAGATCTCTTCCAAGCGTCCGTACCAACCTCGGCCAGAAATAAGATCGGAGACAACCCCGGCTGCAGATCAGATCTCTTCCGAGCACCTGTATCAACCTCGACAGGAGATGAGATCTCCCCCGGACTTCAATTTCAGCACCGACTTCGTCTGGAGATGAGATCTCCCCCCGAGCTTCGACCTGAACCAGCACGAAGCTCGAAAGAAAACTTCGGCAGTCGCCTTTTTTGCACTTCCTTCCTTCGAGTTTCGAACTCGAAAGTGGGGAGACTATTGTTGGGGATAAACCCCGCTCCTGCCGAAGTCTAGTTCGATGCTCTGTCTAATGCAACCAGTAGCCGCGGAAGAGCTTCAACGGACGGATCTTAGCTGAACCCTTTCAGCCGACCGAACTCCTCAGCGGCCGAGCTCTTTCGGACTCCCAGCGTCCGGACCGAACCCCTTCAACCGACCGAACTTCTCAGCGGTCGAGCTCCTTCGGACTTCCAGCGTTCGAACCGAACCCCTTCAGCCGGCCAAACTTCTCAGCGGTCAAGCTCTTTCGGACTCCCAGCATCCGGACCGAACCTCCATCGGTCGAGCTCCTTCGAACCCGTTCAGCCGGCCGAACTGCTTAGCGGCCGAACTCCTTGGATTCACAGGAGTCCGAACTTCTTTGAAATTGGTATATGCCCGAGTCCACCAGTCAACGCCTGCTTCCTTGAGCTACGACTGTTGGACCTCGATGGTATGACCACCATTATCAGTCTGACGACGCCACTCTCTCCGTAACTAGTTCCATGCGACCCGTAACCAGATGACATGGCCACCACCACTGGCGATACTATTCTCTTCGTAACCAGTCCCATGCGACCCATGACCTATCAGTATGGCTGTCACTATCCGCCTGACGATGCCTTCCTCTCCGTACCGAACTTCATGCAACCCCAACGACTCTCTACCAGACGGTATGACTGTTACCATCAATTAAGCTCCGCCTATAAAGGATCCTCCATATATGCTAACTTTAACATCTGATCTCTAAGCTCTCCTCTCCTTCTCTAAGCTCAGCGGAATTTATTTCCGAGCACTCTATTCCTGTTGATCAGAGCTGACTTGATCGTCGAAGGATCCTACCGAAGCCACCCCCATCGACTCCGGACGAGACTTTATTTTGCAAGTCCCGACGGCGACCTCGTCCACCTTCGCTCCAACTGATTCCGACGACGACCAGTTTCTACGTCAACAACGTCCATAAAAAAAAAAATAGCTACGTCAAATCGCTCACCTCTAAATCCTGTTTTTATTACCAAAAAGAAAAAAAAAACATTAAAAATGAGAGGAAAGATGGCTCAACATCCATCACAGATGCATCATCAACAAAAGAAGCTAATTCCCTACCAGGCATAACCTCTATCAAAAGTGGTTAAAACGCCTGACAAGTTAGGTTCTAGCACCTTCTCAATACCCGTTCCAATCAAAACATAAAAGAATCCTTACTGCCATTAAGATTTCAACAAAAACACAAGGTGCCTGCACGTCACAATATACCGCGGCACCAAGCTCCAAGACCAGCCCCCCTGGAGGTTAGAAAGAAGAGAAAACGCAACATCATCACAACTTACCATGCAGGACTACAACTTAAGTTGCTTGAGTTAATAAAAAGAACAATACTTTTCCTCATGTCCCATGAAAGAACCAGTAGCAAATATTACCGACCAACATTACAACCGTTCTTTCAATGTAAACCAGAATAACACAGTGCAATGCAAAAGGCCCAGCCGTCCTCTGAGGTATTCCAAACCGGATGCAAGAGCCAAAAACTTCACATTCATAAAAGCTGGAACAGAAAGCATAGACTTCCAAACCAGTCTCTGAAAACATTAACCACTGGACATTTAACATAAGAATTACTCATTATAAGAAAGGTTGCAGAGATTACAGTCCTCGGCCATCAGCCTGCAAAAGTAGAGCTTGGTGGAAAAAACAACCAAACAAGGCTGTCATGGCACGCTCTAAGTATGTGCTGCCATAACCAAAGCCCCATAAATCTCAGGCAAACAAACAGAACTGTGCAAAAGCAACCCGACGAAACCTACCCTAATAGAACCAAACAGATCTGACTCAGAGGACATGAGTCCAAACTGGAACAACACCTACCTGACCTGATTGAAACCTCAGACACGAGCTTGAACTACCAATGAGGCTTGGCTAAAACACCAGAGCAGCGACAGAAGCCGCTGGCCCACCGATACATAACCAGGACCGCATTAAAAAAAGACATCCAGAAATGACATAAACAGGCACTGATTCAAAAAGACCACCATGAACCAGGACTAGGCATGGTTGTAATCTCAAGAACCAAGACCAGGATAGAGGAAAGCTAGCCAATCAACGGCAGCCAAACACTCTGAAACAGGCTTCCCCTGTAAAAGAGGAGAATCTGTAAAAAAATTAAGACTGGCCAAAGGTCCCTGAGAAACAACCAAGTCCTGTGACAAAGAAGAAAGCCCACTGCCTATGACACGAGCCAAAAACCAACTGGAAATTTAGAACTACCGATACCACTGCTATTTTTATCTGTCATCTGGTGCTGGAGACCCCCATCAATGGACCAACCTAAGAATCTCCTGCACCCCTGTCTCCTTTCTTCTAGTAAAAGATATCACACCACCACAGCTTCTCCTCGAGTGCTCCAATCCCTTGAGCACTGATCAGCTTACAGTTTTGGAGGTTCAGCCCCATCATGGATCTGCCCATGTTGCCCAAGAACGGCAGAATCTTTTGGGTCAGCTTAGAACAGCCAGCCAGAGAGAGGACTTGCAGCTTAAGCTGACTAGCAGATGCCAAGACTGCAATACCATAATCCCCGATCATGCACCTCGACATATCAAGATCATCCAGCAAAGAGCAACCGTCTGCAATCACCAAGAGGCTCTTATCAGTAACCTTCTTACAGCCTTCAAGATTAAGCATCTGGAGAGTAGTTCCATGTGTCTTCACCAGTGCAGTAACAACAGCATCTGTCAGATCAACACAGCCACTCAAATTGACGGTAACTAGTCCCACCTCTGAACTCTCAATCAGAGGAAGAAGGCCTGCATCAGTCGCCCCAACTAGGCCGCTCAAATCTACATGCTGCAATTGTGGGCAGATCTTCCCAACCACTGCTAAGCTAGCACCAGTGAAACCGGGGCAGTCACGGATGGTCAAGGATCGAAGAGACATGCATGAGGGGAGTGGGGCTGTGCAGAAACTTATATCCTTGATCCCCAAGCATTTCACCAAGGATAGTGCCCTGAATTTTTCATTGCAGTTCAGAAGACAGCCAAGAACACCAATTAGACTGATCCGGTTACACTCCTCCAGATGCAGATTCTCCAGTGCCCTAGCTGTTATGGCAAAAGCTTTCAGGCCAGCATCTGACAGATAGCAACACCTGCGGAGACACAGCTGCTTTAGATTTGGGGAACCCTTTGCAATGGCCTCAAGGCCCAGATCAGTAACCCCACGGCAAGAGTTGATCAAGACAGACTTCAAGTTCTGCAGGCCAAGAGCATTGCCCATGACCCAGAAACCCCTCTCGCTCACGGACTGGAGACCAGTAAGTGCTAGATCTGCAACAGCCTTCCCATAGTGCCCAATGACAGCGAGAGACACATCACTGATATTCACATTCTGAAGCCTTATCCTGGCTAAGAAAGATGAAGCTGCAGAGACCAGGCTTGCAACTCCTTGGTCACCAACAAGCGGGCAGTCCTTGATAACAATAGACTTCAACTTTGGGCAGCAGCGACCAATAGCCTGCAGGCCTTCATTGCCTATGCTCAAGCAAGATTCTACCATCAAAGATGTTAAGTTGGGACACTTCTGAGCAACAGCTATCAAACCCTTATCTGAGATTAAAGGACACCGGCAGAGGTCAAGATTTTCCAGCATAGGACATCCACTTGCAATCTCGGATAGGCCGATATCACTGATGAATGGAACATTCCACATTGACAGAACCCGTAGGGAAGGGCAACCACGGGCCACAGCAGACAGTCCAATATCAGTAAGCGGACGAGTTGCATTGCTTCCTTCAATGTAAAGCTTACCCAGCCCACCATGGCCACCGGTACCAACAGCCATAGCAGCAAGTCTAACATCTGTGGCATCCTTTGCTTTTAACTTCCGAGTAAGATAGGCAGTGCTCTCGAATTCCTCTTCCTCGTCAGTACTCATAGCACTGTTCAGATCTGGCAAAGGTTTCTTCAAGGCCTTGCACCCGACGGTGCCGTTATTTTTGTGAGCAGCCATCTCAGAAGCCCGGATGCTGCTCAAGAGCATGAGCCAACGCTTGGATACACAAGCAGAGTTGCTCCTCTCCTTATTTCCAGGCAACCGCCGGAGGATCTCAAAGAGGCACTCATCAGGAAGAACATCCATGGAGCAGGGCTGCTGCTTTTGCTTCTCAGTGCCCTTTTTCTCTCCTCCTTTAAAGATGAAGGGAGCCGTGACCCGTGACCTCTTGCGAGGTGGGCAGAAGACATCGACGTTAGGAGCGAGAGACAAGAGGCAGCTCGAATCCATGAGGTTCGAAATGAGAGGTCCCACAGAGCAGAGATCATCAGCTCCTGAGAATCAGAAAAAGGAGAAAAAAAAGGTGAGTTTCGTGAATATCTGTGTACCTCTAACGTTTGCTACCGGGCTTTAAATAACAGAACAACTGGAGGGAGGAAGTCGATGATGAAAACCCTAAATTCAGTGGCATAGATCACCCAAAAAGAAGAAAAGAAAGAAAGAAAGAAAAAACCTATAGATCCATCAGAGAGGAAGAAAGACCTAGACCGTGATTCTGTACGCGTCAAAAGCCACGAATACTAGATCTATAAATTCCAGATCTACAAAAGGAAAACAACAATCGATCTACCGTCCAGAATCGTCAAAGAATCTCGAAAATCCCAAGCCGATCTGTACGAAAACAACTAAATCATCCCAAGAACAATCTTAAATCAAAACCAGAATCGTCAAAAAAATCTCGAAAATTCCATGACGATCTGCACCAAAAACGCAAGAATACAATTATAGAACCACCTTAAATCAAAACCTTAAAATCGATCCAGAGGAATACACCAAACACCGCCTAAACCAAGTGCAGACAGAAAAACAACAAAGTCGTAGAGCAGAAACAGATCGACCCATCGATCTTGAATCTCAAAAAAAAAAAAAACCAAAAAAGAAAAAAAAAGGGACTAAATGGTTTTTCAAAAGAAACACAGGGAGAGATAGAGCGAAAGAACGAAAAATCTAAAATAAAATTTTTGAAAAAATGAGACTGAGGACACGGAAAAAGGGAAAGAAAAAGAGAAGTTGATTGTCAGGACAAATATTCGAGCAAGCTTGAAAATCGGATGCAAGCTCATCCGATATGCCGACAGAAACTCTTTTTGAAGGCCTTGGATCAAGCAGAGAAACAGATCTAGTTCCGTATCCAAAGCCCCATCAAGAAAGCGAAAGAAGGAAGGGAAGATCCGGAGAATACCTCCATAGTTGACGAGCGCCGGCATCGCTGTACCCCCGAGGAGGAGCCGGAACCAACCACCGATGAAAACAAAAAAATATCAACAAGAAAAAGAAAAATCAGCAGGGAGGACACCGCCACCACAGGATCCGCCAATCCTTCGGCCGCTGAATGCATCACACGGCAAGAATTCCCACTCTCATCAAGAAACCCTACTCCGATGGTATAGGTAGGGCAAAAAAACCAAAAAAAAAAAAAAAAAATACAGTACAATAACCAAGGAGGAGGAGGAAGAGGTTAGAAGGTCTACCAGCTCTCCTTTTTCTTTTTATGCGGAGAGGAGAGGGAGGTGAGATTGAGATGGCGACGGGATGGGAGGAGGGGATGGACGGATTGGATCTCTGGGGCGGAGAGAAGATGAGAGAGAGAATAATGTTTTGTATAAGTGGCCGTACCGACCAGAGGGGGAGAGAGTGCGTGTAACGGGTGGGACAAATGGTCGTCACCACGTAATCACCAGGTGCATTGCATCGGTCCCGAAACCACCGATTCCTTCCCTTGCCCACTCGCGCACCACCTAACCCGCGTTCTTTCTCTATTCGCCCTCATCCGTCCGGTTGGTTCGTCCCCCCTTGCCAAGCCACTCGATACTCTGTTTTCCCTTTTTTTTTTTTTTTTTCCATTCCGTTCCTTTCTGGCCCCCGCTCTCCTCATTATTTCTTTTGTTCCTTGCTTTCTTCTTATTCCATTATTTACTAGACCCGGCCCCACCCAGCTGTTTCGGAACCCGGTTTTGCTATTGGCGTCCCGTGATGAGTAACGTGGCCTCTTTCGTATGGTGGAGCGGGTGGATCCCAAGAGTCCTACTGGTCGGTCGCAGGACTCACGGTGCTCATCTAGTCCAGCTTCATCAAATAGGGGCGAAAGCCTCTTCGGAGTCGTGCGATAGAGAAAGGAAAAAAAAAAAGACAGCGGCGAGAATTTTTTTCCCCTTGTCTATCTATTTTATTTTCCTATGGCCAGGGCCCAGAGGGGGAGGAACCTGGCTGGTCTCCCGACTGATTTCCATGTTCAAAGAATTCAAAGTTGGCAAGGGGGATGGAAGCTCACCATTTCGTTTGCTATTATAATACCGCGCGAGACGACCACTCCGTCCACATGGTGGAAAACTGGAGCAATTGGAGAGCGAGAGTGGGGCTACCTTCACGCGCGTTTTTTTGCGCAGCTGGGACCGCCTTGCGTTGCGTTGCTGGACCAAGCTTTTAGTTTAGTTTAATGTACAGTATTTGAACGGCGATGCTGTTTAAAAAAACAAAAAAACAAAGGAAATGACGATGTACGTCTCCCTCGTTTTTTATTTTATTTATTTTTTTTATATATACGATACACGTGCACGAAACTATATCAGCAAAGATGACCTTTTGATATATACAGCCCACCAGTAACGATAGCGTGATCTTTGCACCTCACGATCAATAAGTTATTATGATTTTTCTAAATTAGATCCATCCAAATACGATTCATACTAACACGTATCAAATTTTATTTTATATATTTTAATCTATATTTTAATTAAAAATAAATTTTTTAATAAAGTAATAGAAATATATTTGATGGTTTGATGAATTTGAGCTCTATTCAATTATCATGGATATCGTCCATCTTCAGTCTTTGCAACTGATTTAGATACTATCTCTGATGGATGAGGTATGTTATAAAAGAACGTCTATAAATTTGATCTCCTCTCGCGAGGAGCATCCAGTATTTTCATATTCAGATCGTTGTGGTTGCAGACTATTCATCACGGATTAGTTTAGAACTTGAATAACAATGATTGAAGGTATGAGTTTTTCCATATTAAATCTTAAAATTTTCTACAGTAAGTGATATCAGAGCCACCTTTATACTATTTTGTTCAATCAATGATTTGCAAAATTTTATATACCAAATTTTAAATATTTTTTGACATATTAAAGATTATTTATGAATAAAATGAAGAACAAAATAAAAGGGATGCTCATTTCTTCTCGCATGTTCAAAGATTTAATCCCGATCGGTCTTATGATCAAAATCATTCAGATCTAGATTTATTTTTGATCTCTAAAGATGTATATTTTATTTATTTTTAAAAATTTATGATTTATTTTAGGGTTAAATAAATCTTTGCATTAAAAAAAAATTTAGGGAGGCAGGGCCTCTGGGTTGTCGACCGGCAAGAAGAGGATGAAGAAGAGAGCTCGACGGCATGCCCTCTTCCTCTCTTATTTTGGCGGCCGGACCTCTGGTCCATGTCTCACCCCTGGTGGCCGATTACATGGCCAACGACCAGCAAATCCGGGCGTTTGGATGCCGGCTCAAGGCCTCCGCAGTTACCGACCAAGATTGAAGAATGAAAAAGCTGGCCGAAGATTTGGGAAGAGTCCGGTGGCCCACCATTTAGGTGCTCCGATGGCCGTCAGCCGAATTTATTGAGGGGAGAACCGTCGGATTTCTTTTTGTGTTGAAATCCCCCACCGATCTCACATCCATGGGCCAATCACCGACATAACCATTGAGAAACTAGTGGAGGGACTAGGGGCGAGGGCGACGATCGATCAATAGGGGTCTTACGATGATCGCCGACTCGAATTTAGTGGGAGGAGCATCGGGTTGGGCTCCTCCATGTCCGCACACAATTCGGACCATTGTCGGACCACCGATAGTTGGGATGGATGTCTCAGGCCTGCCGCCAGTGGTTAAGGACGGCCCGTGCCTCACCTGCAATGGACTTGGGCGAACAATCGACGACCGACGATGGGGTAGTGGGAGGTGATCGGGAGAAGAGAGGAAAAAAAAGGGAAGTAAATGGGTTCGGATTTTGGGTTTTGACCCAAAATCCAAATCCAGTCACCCATTTTAGGAGATTTTTCTTTTTAACCCCTATCATATTATTTATTCAATAAAGGCCCTTTCAAATTTTGACTAAAAATCTGGTTCAGAAGATTTTGCAATTCAATGCCTCATAAAGTAGTATATTACATAAAAGCCCTTTTTTTATAATTAAATGAACCAATTTAGGAAATTTTGCAATTTAATCCCTAATAAAGTAACAAATCGCATCAAGATCCTCATAAAATTGTACTTTAGCTCTATAATAAAGATTATTATAAAAAGACCCTTAGATATAGAAATTTAGTCCTTGTAATAACTTTATTATATAAAGATTCTTTGTTATTTATGATAAGATCTTGCTATATTATTTAATTACATAAAAGTTTTATTTGCACATTATATGATTTATTTATGTGTTATTTGATTTATTTATATACAAATAAAGAATTGCAGACATATTATCATATCTTTGACAATATGTTCAATGCTATATAAAGTTAGTGGGTTTATTATGTTCAGAAATAGCTACAGCATCATGGATATATTAAATACTGCATAAAGACTATAAAATAAAGTGTTATGGCATGTGAACAAAATTATGATTAAGTTATAAAATAATTTATTTTACCCACAGGGAGTGGTTATTTTTATGATTTAATTGGAATAAAATGATAATTTAGATATTGAGGATAGAATTTTTTCTAGATTCATAGGTATAAAAATTTATTATCTTTTGATATCTACGTTACTAGTTTTATTAATAAAGTATTAGTAAATTCTATGCATGATGCACCTCTACCCATAGAAAGGTTAGAATTTACTACTGCCAAAGTTAAATATAAAAAAATCTATTTGCATTGGATAAAATTTAATTAGTCTCATTATTTGATGATAAAATGAGTATATATTATTTACAGTATTAATTTTCATAATTATTGCTAGCAGCATAAATTTTTTTTCTTAATAGATTAATTTTTTTGGAATAAAGAGAGACAAATATTGCTTACATTAGATTGTGCTGACTTAGGATGAAAGTACATTATATCAAAAGAGCTTTTTAAGAATCGTGAGCCATTTAATAGACTCAGTTTGCTCTACAAGAAATTTAATTTAAAGTAGCATATTAGGAGATCATGTCATAAGACTCATATTGTTATATATGCTGTAGAGTAGTAATCGGTAAGCTCTTAAGGTAAAGGCCAGCATTCGTGAGTACATTATATAAATGAAAGACATCGCAGCATAGTTAATTTAATATTAAAATTTTCATATTAGATATTCTTTTATTCCACTTTATCCTCACTACTTTTCCATCAATTCAATCTCTTTAAGATTTTTATAGTATACACAATGAGAAATTGACAGTTAAAGAATTACTAGTCAAATATGTGTATAAGTGAAAAAAAGATGGAGTCAGGAGAAGATAAAGGGCGTAAACTTTGATTCACAATAAGTTAGTGAAAAAGTAGATAAAGAAAAAGGTATACATAAAGTACCAAAGGCAGAAGAGAAAAAGTATTTATTATGGCATCAGGTAAAGCCATTAATAAAATTATTAGATGCTTCTTTTGCAAAAGAAAGAGATACATAAAGAAAGGCTGCTTAAAGTGTAAAAGATGGCTGCAAAAGAAAAACATCCTTTACTATTATGTATGTTTTGAATCCAATTTAATAAATATTTCTTATGCTATCTAATGGACTGACTTAAGTGCACTTGTGCAAATTGCCAACAAGTTATAAAATTTTCTATTAAGAATATCTCTGATTGAAAGTAAATGGTTTGTTCTCATTGGAAAATAAAAATGTTTACTTATTAAGATAATTAGATGCTATAGGATAGTTTTAGATCATGGAGTAGGTTTTTATTTTGAAAACATATCTATGTTATGGTATCAAGGTTGGAAAGAATCATAAGGCTAGTAAAAAAAATGATCTTAGGATCATCAAAGTTCACTGATTTTATAACATGTGATAATTTCATAAAGATAAAGCAGATATATACATATAAGGATGCCAGAAGGAGTGAAGAAACTTTGGAATTCATTCATACTATTTTATGCAAACATTTTTTTCATATCTAATAGAGAAAAGAATTTTGTCATATTTATTGGTGACTATTTACTTTATATATATACCTTCTGTTTGATAAGGCTGATTTCTTTAAGGTCTATTAAGAAATTCAAAACAGAGGTAGAAGGATAAACATAAAGAGAGACTAAAGTAGTCAAATATGATGTAGGTGATAAGTATTATAGTAGATATACTAAGATGGAATAATAGTCAAGACCATCAGTGAAATTTCTAAATATACGAGGTACTGTACTCTAGCACATAATGCCTAGCACATCATATCAAAATGATATAGATTTTATTGTCCATCTTCTGCATCATAGATAGTAGAAAATTAATAAAGCTAGATTCTAGAGATTGGTATGTTTAGTGGGAGTGGAGGATCTTAAGACATTATCTTAAAAAAATATTAAGCCTATAAAATAGACTGAAGTAACGATTTCTATTGTTATTCTTGAGATAATATTTAGAAAGAATCATCACTTCATCAAGCTCCATTCTATGATGTTTCTATTGCTAAAGAAGTAACTATCTAACCATTGCCATAAATGAATCAAGGGATAGTTCTCTAGAGATCTATTAAAGTAAGAAAATCTACTATACCTTTAGATTATATGGTGTATCTAGATAATATGGGTAAAAGGGTTGATGACCTTAAGATGTTCTTACAAGCCATAATTGATGTGAACTTCTTACAATGATTGAATGCCTTAAAAGAAGAGCTAAGCTCTATGGATACCAACCATATCTAGAAATAAAGTTAAATGATATAAAGCCAGATTTGCAATAAAGAAGTTTATACAGAAGAAAGTATTGACTATTCTTTTAGGATTGTCATAGTCCTAGTAGCTCATTTTGATCAAGAGCTAAATCAGATGATTGTAAGAATAATCTTTTTTAATAGTAATCTAGAGAAAGAGGTTTATATAGTATAATACATGAGAGATTTTATAGTTAGTGGACAAAAGCATACGGTTAGTAGATTAAAGAAATTTAGTTATGAACTTAAATAGACTTCCACACTATAGTATCTTGATTTTCATTGGATAATCATTATTTTTGGGCTTAAAAAAAATTTCTATATATCCGAAGATCAGTGGGAGTAAGTTCATAGTATTCTACTTGCTAATAGTAATTTAGGTCCACTTAAAAAAACTAAATAATTTCTATCTTTGAATTTTGAGATGTAAGATATAGATAAAATCGTTTTAGTTATCGGCATTCAGATTCACTTGGATAGATCCTTAAGGCTATGTGGACTATCTTAAAGGACTTACATATCTAAAATACTAAATTTTGGATAGAAAAATATTCTTCTAGATGTGTTCATAATGTAAAGGATGATACATTGAATAAAGCTCAATATCCAAGAATTAAGATAAAGATAAAGAAAATAAAGTCCATAACCTATGCATCTAGTATTGAAAATCTATGCACATGTTCATATGAGTGCAAACATGATTGTATCAATATTTGTACATAATTAACATGATCCTGGATTGGAGCATAGAAAAGTAGCAAAGAAAGTCATGTGTTATCTATAGAGTATAAAAGTTACATGCTCATATATATAGTTGGTCTGATTATCATAAAATAATAGGCTATTAGGATTCGGACTTTGCTGAATGCACCAATAGTAGAAAATTTATTATTAAGATATCTTTTTATCCATAAGAGGTGCTATATCATGGATATATGTAAAATAAGATCTTGTTTACTACATTCATTATGAAAATAAAGTATGTAGTCTATATGAGACTTTCTCACAAGCTATAAGATTGCAGAATTTTATCATAGGATTTAGAGTTATTGACTCTATTAGTAGACCGATAAAGAGATACTGTGATAATATCTTTTGCAAGTAATATTTTCCTATAGTATGAAGAGTGCAAGCGCCAATAGATATATTGGTATTGAGTACTTGGCTCTTTATGAGAGAATAAATACTACTACAAAAATGGCCTATGACAGTGCTTACTATGACAGCGATTTTTGAAATTGCTGCCATAGCTCCTATAGTAGCGATTTTCGTTAACTGCTGCTATAGGTCAAACCTATGACAGTAATTTTTATGACCACTACCATAGATCCGACATATAGCAGCGGTTACAGAAAACCACTACCGTAGATCGGATCTATAGTGGCGGTTACAAAAAACTACTGTCATAGATCGATCTATAGCAGCGATTCATTATAATCGCTGCCATAAGTCGGATCTATAGCAGCGGTTAATTATAACCACTGTCATATATATATATTTTAAATATTATATAATTTTAAAATTTAATATCCATCTTCATCGTTCATTATCTAAATAATTATCATTAGAGTATCGTCATAAAAGATTGCCTCGATCCGATGGTCCTAGCTTCATCGATCAAAAAAATTCGATTTCGATGATCATAAAGACGATGCGATGATTTGATAGATGGAGACCTCCAATAGATCCAAAAATCTGCAACGACGATCTCGATGATGTTTGTAGTGTACTATCAAATTTTACTTCAATCGAATATTGATAAGTACCATAAATTTATCAATAAAAATATTAATTTATTAATTAATTTATATTAATTTTTAAAAAATTAATGATCAATTTATATATATTTTTTAAAAATTAATATTTTTATTAATTTAAAAATTAAAAAATTAAAAAAAAATAAAATTTTAATAATCAATGAAAGAGTTTATTTTTTTGATCACAACGAAATAAGTTTTGAGCAAAATGAAGCTAAAACAGAGAAGATATGAATTTCTAAAAAAATAAAATAAATAAAAATTAAATGAAAAATAACATATAGCTTAGTTGGCTCAAGCTGCCGTGCCATATCAACCGACGCGTCCAAACATGCCGAGCCAAGCCGACAAAGTCGATGCACCAAGCCAACCATGCAAGTTGACTCAGTCGTGGAAGCCGTTAGCTGGTCCATGATTCAGACGTAGATCGCTAGCTCAGCAGAAACTGACGAATCATGAAGCGACACGTGGTGGAGCTAGACTCTTAAAGGGTTTACAGAAAATCTATTATGGCTCATAGAGCATTTTGGACTTTTCACTCGACGATAGAAGGTGCTGATTCATTACGGTGTGCGGTGCAGCCAGTCCGTGCGGTCTATGAGAATAGTAAAGGCGCGATCGGATGGATCCGATTGATTATGATCAAGATCGAATGGTGGAGGAAATTTTCTACTTCAGACTTCATGCGGATCACCATCAGACGATAGCGCTCACATCTGACTTAGATCCAATGGTCCAGAATGCTCCCGATGGTGACTAGGACTCCCAACGTGCGATTAGCGGCCAGATTTTCTCCATCAATGCGTGATCAACGGACAAAATTTAATCCGACCTAATCTGAATCGATACACATCCGATTTTGATAATTTTTAGTCCGTTGGATTTTTATTGAACGGCTAGATTTCATCAGATTTTATCAGATTCATCTTAAAGCTATTTTAATCCAAATTTTACTCGAATTTCTTCCTGTTTTGATGATTAAAAGGGCTCTTTATCCCATATTGCCTAGAAGAAAATCCTCCACTCCTCCTAGCTCTATAAATAAGACCCCAGGCTTCTAGAATTCATAATCTTCGGTCAAGGTAAAGCTTTGGTATAGGGTAGAGCCAGGCTTTGGATTAGAGGCTGCTTCAAAGCAATGAGTGCCGAAAAGAATAGCTGGACTTCTACACCATCTTTTTGCCAACGCCAATCCAACATCAGAGATCAACCTATTTAATTTTTTTTATGTATTTAAATTATAAACTTTTTAATTAATGCAATATTTATTTTTATGCTCTTTAATTTCATGCTCTTTATTTTTTATTATAATTTAATTTTTATACTTTAATTATTGCTTTTTATTTTATTACAAGTAAATGCTAAGATCTAACTAGTAGATCTTAGTACCAAGTTTAAATTTCTGCATCTTTTAATTTTTGCTTTCAACTTCACTTTTGATTTCAAAACTCAAATCCTTTTCCTTTTCTTTTCAAAAATCAAAAATTTTAAATCTAAAATACTACCTTCCCTGTGGATTCGATCCGACTCACTGCTATCTATATATTTTTAATTATTTTAAGAAATTAGATTAAATTGATAAATATGGTGTCTTAACGACAACATCGTGCTCTTATCAGATATCGTTACCTTGGTTAATTTAGTATAGGTTTTTTGGCCATTAAATGATAAACAAGTGATCAAAGGATCAAATGGTGTTCGATTATGAGATAATTTTTTTTATAAATGATCTTGGTTACTACTTTAATCATTTTTTATGGTGATGATTATAAAATTTAACTTATGAGATGAAGAACGATCTAAAACTATACGTCTTCTGATAACCATTCTGAAACTTTACTGATTGTTATGCTCATGCTTTTGCAATATCTGCTTAACATGAATGATTTATACGAAAATAATTTAAATTTTACTATTATTGGGGATAAATCCCGCTCCTGCCGAAGCTCGGCCCGACGCTCAGCATAATGCAACCAGTAGCCGCAGAAGAGCTTCAGTGCATTGGTCTAGCCGAACTCCTTCAGCCGGCCGAACTGCCAAGCGGCCGAACTCCCAGCGGCCGAGCTTCTTCCAGCAGGCCGAATTGGTCAGCTTTCAAGCTTCTTCCGAACTCCCAGCGTCGAGACCGAACTTTCTGGGCGGCCGAACTCCTTCAGACCCCACGGTCGAACTCCTTCGGACTCCCCAAGGCCGGACTCCCTCGGGCCGAACTCCTTCGGACCAACTCCAAGCGGCCGAGCTTCAACGAAGTCCTCTTAGCGGTCGAACTCCTCAGCGGACGAGCCTTAGCCGAACCAACCAGCAACCGGAGTAATCGTCCCTCGGTCGAACTCTACAGATGGTCGACCCTTCAGCCAGCCGAACTCCCCCAGGCTCTCCTACGAGATGAGATCGAATTACAGGCGACGAAACCAGACGACATGGCTACCACCTCTGGCAACGCCACTCCCTGACGACGCCTTCCTCTCCGTACCGAACTCCATGCGGCCCACGACTTGTGTCAGTATGGCCATCACCGACCGTCTGACGCCATCCTCTCCGTACCGAACTCCATGCGGCCCATGACTTGTCAGTATGGCCATCACCGACCGCCTGACGACGCCATCCTCTCCGTACCGAACTCCATGCGACGGTATGGCTGTCGCCATCAACTAAGCTCCGCCTACAAAGGACCCTCCATACGCCAAGGCTAAGCTCTCTGAACTCTCGACTCTCTAAGCTCTCCTCCTCATCTCTAAGCTCCGGAACTCATTCCGAGCACTCCATTCCTGTTGGCTGGAAACTAACTTGACCGTCGGAGGGTCCTGCCGGAGCCACCCCCCACCGGTTCCGGACGGGACTTCATTTTGCAGGTCCCCGACGGCGACCTCAGCGGCCTCGACTCCGGCGACCTCCGACGAAGATGGATTTCTGCACCAACAGATTGGCGCTAGAGGAAGGGCCTGCCGGCAAAGATTCTCCTCTTAAAGGAAGCCGGTGTGCCTCTGTTCTTAAAGGAGTGCTCGAGAAATCTCTCTTCCTCTTAATTCAAATTCCCTTCCAACGGAAAAAGATGCCCCCCAGGAGAGCCTCCACCTGGAGATCGGCGGCCTCCGCAGCCCGATCCCGTTCGAGTCTGTCCGCTCCTGCTCCAGCCCCGGTGACCCAGGCTCGTTCTGTAGCCCGACGATCGGCAGCCTCTGCGGCCCGATCCCATCCGGGTTCGTCCGCTACTGCTCCAGCCCTGGCGGTCCAGGATCGGTCTGTGGCCGCGGTGGACGCTGAACAGTTCAACCTGCTCGTCCAGCAGGTTCGTAGCCTCACTGAGGCAGTTCAGGCGGTGCAGGCCATGCACCAGCAGGCCGCCGTACCAGTTCAACCAGCGCAGGATTCTCCAGAGCCGTGTGGTCCAGTCCAGAGGCAATCGACATGGGCTACTCGACCTCCAATCCCCGAAAAAGGAAGGCAACGGAAGGGGAGCCCTTGTTCGAACCGCAGCTCGTCCGAGGGAGAAGCTTTGCACCCATTCAGTAGGAAGACAGACCGTGAAGATCTTCTGGATCGAAGGCTCTTAGAAATGAGCCGACGAATCGAAGAACTCCGCCACGCTCCCTCCTCATACGGTAATGAGATCCGAACCGACCCTCCTTTCTCGCAGAAAATCATGCGGGAACCGGTCCCGCCGAACTTCAAGCTCCCACAGTTCGAGAGCTATAATGGGACCACCGACCCAGTCGACCACTTGGAAGCCTTCCGGACGACGATGCTGTTCCATGGAGCGCCAGACGCCATCCTGTGCCGGGCTTTCCCCTCTACCCTTAAAGGAGCCGCTAGGAACTGGTACTCGACGCTCAAGCCGAATACCATCCTATCGTTCGATCAAATGAGTCAACAATTCGCGGCCCATTTCGTCAGTAGTCGGCGCCCACGCCGAAGTTCGGACTCCCTAATGGCCATCAGGCAGAAAGAGGGGGAATCCATCCGGGCTTTCATTTTTCGGTTCAATACTGCTGCGCTAGAGGTCCGGGACGTGGACCAGTCGGTCGCCATGGCCGCTCTCAAAAGCGGCCTTCAGAAGAACAATCTATTGTTCTCCCTGGAAAAGAAGCCTCCCAGGGACTTTGCCGACATGCTGGCCCGGGCCGAAAATTATGCCCGGGCAGAGGAGGCTTTCGAGGCCAAGGACGGCGAAGTCAGCGGCAAGCGGCTAATCGGCAGGCTAGATAGATCCGTCGAAGAAAGGAAGCGGACTGAAGCTCGGCCACGTTTTCGAACTCCCCTTCGAAGCTCATCGTCGGAATGAAGTTCGGCGGAAGCGAAGCCGAACTCCCACTGGAAGATCATCAATGAAGTTCGGCGGAAGCGAAGCCGAACTCCCCCTTCGAAGCTCATCGTCGGAATGAAGTTCGGCGGAAGCGAAGCCGAACTCCCGCTGGAAGATCATCAATGAAGTTCGGCGGAAGCGAAGCCGAACTCCCCCTTCGAAGCTCATCGCTCAGGACGAGCCGAACCCCCCATCTCGAAAGGTTTTGCAAGGAGGCGGGATGAAGTTCGGCTGCGTCCAAGGAGGTGGAGTGAAGTTCGGAAACGTCCACAACCTCCCAGCGCAAGGAAAGCCGAACTCCACCTCGAAGCAAAGCCGAACTTCCCTTTGAGGCCCCTCATCCGAATAAAGTTCGGCGGAAGCAAGACGGAACTCCCATGGAGGCTCGGAATGAAGTTCGGCTCAAGTAAGGCCGAACTTCCATTCGAAGCTCAACATCCAAATGAAGTTCGGCGCAAGCAAGGACGGAACGAAGCCCCCGTGAAGTTCGGCACAAGCGAGGGCGGAGCGAAAGTTCTCCCACGGAATGAAGTTCGGAGGAAGGCCGAACTCCTCAGCTCATCGAAATAAAGTTCGGCGGAAGCAAGGCCGAACTCTCCCTTTTGAGCTCATCAATGAAGCTCGGCGCAAGTGAAGCCGAACTCCACCTTAAAGCCCACCATCACAGTGAAGTTCGGCGCAAGCAGTGGCGGAACGAAGTTCTCCCCGCGGAATGAAGTTCGGCATAAAGGAGGCCGAACTCCGCAGCAGATCACCCAAGTGAAGTTCGGCCGCGCTCGAGACCGCCCCAGGGCGATCGAGGCCGAACTCCCCCTCAAGTACGTCGCTACAACGAATTCACGGGAGGTGCAATAAAGTTCGGGCAAGCAAAGCCGACCCCCTCTCCTGCGAGCAGGGAAGTCCGGACAAAGAAGCATGAAGTTCTCCCACGGAAAGAAAGTTTCGCGGGAAAGCGGAATGAAGCTCCACGCAAGCGAAGCCCGAACTTCTCGAGCTCACCGCAAAGGAAGCCCCGATAGAAGGGCGCGAAGAAATCCTCCTCCCGAAAGGATTCCGCAACTACGACCCGCTCCTCTAACTCGAATTCTCGGCGAAGTTAAGAGCCAGCCGCCAAGACCTGAAGGACTACGGCCTCCCCAAACGTGCGCGATCGAAGCAAGTAAAGCCCCTACCATCGCGACCACGGCCACGACACTGAGGAATACGTTCAGCTCCAAGACGAGATTGAAGAGCTCGTCAAAAAGGGACGACGGGATAAATTCCTCCGACGCCAGTCTGAAGCAGGAGAAGATCGGCTAAAGGCGCTGCCGTAACTAGAAAAGACAAGAAGGTCGGCCGCCTCGCGGCGTCATCAACGCCACCCCGGGGAGGAGCTAGGAGCTAGCTACATCGGCGATTCGTCGTCTCCCAGCGACAAAGTCAAGAGAAGCATGCTCCAAATTAAGGAGGCCAGCATGTAATAGAGGAGGTCGTCTGGATGGGACTCGCTGCCCGAGGGAACTCAGAGGAACAACACCCCGACGACCCTCAAACGGAAATGTGCTGCGAGTGGCTTCCCCTCGGTAAAATTCTCCCCTCTCAATAATATTATTTCTGGATGCGAAAACTATGCGACGACAGGGAAGAAGCAAGCGAAAATAGCCCGCGTTAGGAACAGGAGGAGAACCTCGTCCTAGCGTGAGCAAAGTCGAAGGCCCCGTCCACAAAGGACGGGATGGGGGGAGAAGCACGGACGACGGTCCGAATGTGCCCCCACAGCCTTAGGAACAGGAGGAGAACCTCGTCCTAGCGTGAGCAAAGTCGAAGGCCCCGTTCACAAAGGACGGGATGGGGGGAGAGGCAGGACGACGGTCCCCATGTGCCCCCACAGCCGTTAGGAACAGGAGGAGAACCTCGTCCTAGCGCGAGCAAAGTCGAAGGCCCCGTTCCACAAGGACGGGATGGGGGGAGAGGCGAGGACGACGGTCCTCATGTGCCCCCACAGTCGGTTAGGAACAGGAGGAGAACCTCGTCCTAGCGTGAGCAAAGTCGAAGGCCCCGTCCACAAAGGACGGGATGGGGGGAGAGGCGAGGACGACGGTCCCCATGTGCCCCCACAGCCCGTTAGGAACAGGAGGAGAACCTCGTCCTAACGTGAGCAAAGTCGAAGGCCCCGTCCACAAAGGACGGGATGGGGGGAGAGGCGAGGACGACGGTCCCCATGTGCCCCCACAGCCCGTTAGGAACAGGAGGAGAACCTCGTCCTAACGCGAGCAAGGTCGAAGGCCTCGTTCACCTAAAACGAGATGGGGGGAGAGGCGAGGACGACGGTCCCCATGTGCCCCCACAGCCGTTAGGAACAGGAGGAGAACCTCATCCTAACGCGAGCAAGGTCGAAGGCCTCGTTCACCTAAAACGAGATGGGGGAGAGGCGAGGACGACGGTCCCCATGTGCCCCCACAGCCCATTGGAAACAGGAGGAGAACCTCGTCCTAACGCGAGCAAGGTCGAAGGCCTCGTTCACCTAAAATGAGATGGGGGAGAGGCGAGGACGACGGTCCCCATGTGCCCCCACAGCCCATTAGGAATAGAAGGGGAACCCCGTCCTAATGTGAGCAAGATCCGAGACCGAGCCTCAAAGTCTACGGCAAGTTCCACTGCAGGAGATGAGATCGCCCCCAAGCGACCACGACAACCTCGACCGCGGAATAGGAGGTCCCCCCGAGTCAACTTCAGCTGATGGAGACAATGTCACCCCCGAGGAGCTCAACTCCGACCTCGACTGCAGGGGGCGAGATTTACTTCGGCTTCAACATCAGCTTCATCGACTTTAGCTGGGAACGAGTTCCATTCCAACTCCAAACATCAATTGGAGAGGAGGCCTCCCCCAAGCCTCAGCTTCAACTTCAGCGTCAACCTTGGCTGGAGAAGAGACCTCCCCCGAGCTTCAGCCACGACAAACGCGGGGCCTGGAAGAAGACTTCGGCAGTCGCCCATTTTGGTACTCCCTTCCTTCAAATTTTGAACTCGAGAGTGGGGGGGCTACTATTGGGGATAAATCCCGCTCCTGCCGAAGCCCGGCCCGACGCTCAGCATAATGCAACCAGTAGCCGCAGAAGAGCTTCAACGCACTGGTCTAGCCGAACTCCTTCAGTCGGCCGAATTGCCAAGCGGTCGAACTCCCAGCGGCCGAGCTTCTTCCAGCAGGCCGAATTGGTCAGCTTCCAAGCTTCTTCCGGACTCCCAGCGTCGAGACCGAACTTTCTGGGTGGCCGAACTTCTTCAGACCCCACGGTCGAACTCCTTCGGACTCCCCACGGCCGAACTCCTTCGGACTCCCCAAGGCCGAACTCCCTCGGACTCCCTCGGGCCGAACTCCTTCAGACCAACTCCAAGCGGCCGAGCTTCAACGAAGTCCTCTTAGCGGTCGAACTCCTCAGCGGACGAGCCTTAGCCGAACCAACCAGCAACCAGAGTAATCGTCCCTCGGCCGAACTCTACAGATGGCCGACCCTTCAGCCAGCCAAACTCCCCCAGGCTCTCCTACGAGATGAATTGTCTACCACCTCTGGCAACGCCACTCCCTGACGACGCCTTCCTCTCCATACCGAACTCCATGCGGCCCACGACTTGTCAGTATGGCCATCACCGACCGTCTGACGATGCCATCCTCTCCGTACCGAACTCATGCGGCCCACGACTTATCATTATGGCCATCACCGACCGTCTGACGACGCCATCCTCTCCGTACCGAACTCCATGCGACAGTATGACTGTCGCCATCAACTAAGCTCCGCCTACAAAGGATCCTCCATACGCCAAGGCTAAGCTCTCTGAACTCTCGACTCTCTAAGCTCTCCTCCTCATCTCTAAGCTCCGGAACTCATTCCGGGCATTCCATTCTTGTTGGCTGGAAACTAACTTGACCGTCGGAGGGTCCTGCCGGAGCCACCCCCCATCGATTCCGGATGGGACTTCGTTTTGCAAGTCCCCGACGGCAACCTCAGCGGCCTCGACTCCGGCGACCTCCGACGAAGATGGATTTTTGCACCAACAACTATCATCATCATATAAGATATTTAAAATTATAATAAATATTATTTAATTAAAAAAATCTCATAATCGGATACCGTTTAACCCTTTGATCACTTATTTTTAATTTAACGGTCGAAATCATTCCGTACTAAATTGACCATGATAATGATAGCCGATTGAAGTGAAACTTTGATAGTATGCTACAAACATCATTGAGATCATCGTTGTAGATTTTTGGATTCATCGAAGGTCTTCATCTATCAGATCATCACATCATCATTCATGATCGTTAAAATCAAATTTTTTTGATCGATGAAGCTACGACCATCGGATTGAGGCGATCTTTTACGACGATACTCTAATGATAATTATTTAGATAATGAATGGTAAAGATGGATATTAAATTTTAAAATTATATAATATTTAAAAAAAATAAAAAAAATTATTTCCAATCTATGACAGCGGTTATCAAAAATCGCTGCTATAGATCTACAGCAGCGGTTATAGAACCGCTGCCGTAGATCTATGACAGCGATTTTGGATAATCGCTATCGTAGATCTATCGCAGCAGTTCGATAACCGCTGCCATAGGTTAGGTTAAAAATTTCTAAATTTTTTTTTTCTTTCATGCGTGCTCGATCTCTCTCTCTCTCCCTCTTCTCCTCCTCTTCATCGCCAGTGAGGCTCCTCCCTCCTGATCGACGTCGCCCCTCCTTCTCCTCCGACCAGTGCCGCCCCTCCTTCCCCCTCCCCCATCGGCCCCCCCATCCTCGGCCACCTCCCTGCCACCCCCACCCCCACCCAGCCCCACCCCCTCCATTCGACCCTCCCTCGGCCTCCAGCGAACCCCCCTCCGACGAACCCCTATTCGATCCTCCCTTGGCCCCCCGTGAGATCCCCCCTCCGGCGAACCCCCCTCCACCCTCGCTTGGCCCCTCGCGAAACCCCACCCCCCCCTGCCCCCTATTCCGATCCTTTCTCGATCCCCAGCGAACCCCCCTGACGAATCCCATCCGACCCTCCCTCGGCCTCCTATGAAACCTCCCTCCGGCGAACCCCCATCCACCCTCGATCCTCCGTTGGCCTCCTATGAAACCCCTCTCCCACACTCTATCCTCCTCCGATCCTTGTGTGAAACCAAACCCCCCTTTCGACGAGCCCCCTCCACCCTCGTTCGGCCCCTGCGAAACCCCACCTCCCCACCACCACCACCATTCTGACCCTCTTTCGGTCGAGTGCGAAGCCTCCTTCGGCCTCGTCACTATGCCCCCCTTCCCCTGCCCCCCATCCTCGGCTGTCCCTGCTCTCTCTCTCTCTTTTTTCTTTTTCTCTCTTCTCTATCTCACTATCTTATTTTTATTTCATAAGTTACCTCTAATGCCGTCGTCCTCCTTTAGCATCATCACCGATGACCCTCGAAGCTTTTGGTGCGACCCACTCTCTATAGTCGCAGGTATAATTTTTTTTAATTTTATAGTATTATTTATTAATCTTGTATATTTATAATAATTTATATAATATTTATAATAAATATTATAAATATTTATTATAAATATTATAAATATTTATTATAAATATTATAATTATCTACATGCCATAGTTTTTGGGCTGTGTCGTGGCGGTAGCCTTAGGTCGTGCCATATTAGGAACCGTGGACTAAATCTGTCAATGGATTAGATTTGGATCAAAATCTGGATATTCAGATCCAGATCTAATTTTAATTACTGATATCGAATCCAAATCTGAATATCCGATGGATCTGTACTTGAGAGAGGAAGGGAGGGATCTGGCCTCGCTGCCATCATTAGGAGGGAGGGGGTCCGGCCTCGCCGGTGAGGGAGATCGAGAGAGGGAGACTGGGAGATCGAGAGAGCCAGAGAGGGAGGGAGGGGGTCCAGCCTCATCGATGAAGGAGATCGAGAGAGTAAGAGAGGGAGGGAAGGGATCTAGCCTCGCCGGCGAGAGAGATCGAGAGATGAAAAAGCTGAGAGGAAGGGGTTCGGCCTCATCGTCGTCGTCGGTGAGAGAGATCGAGAGAGGAAGAGAGGGAGTGATCGAGGGAATGGCACACAGTCGCATCGACTCGGGCTGTGATCGAGCCGGCTGGGGGAGGACCCTAGCCGGATGTCTCAGGCATGAAGCCGGCTGTCTCAGGCATAGAGCCGACTCGACTTTCAAGCTAATAGAATTTGACATGTCACGATGTTATATTGATTAATGTTCATTAACGTTGCAGGTCATGATGACATCGAATTGCCATCTAGCTTTCACCCCTGTCCCTCGGTGGGTTACGCGCAGTTCAACATCTGAAGAGTAGTCGGAGTATACTCCATCCAGCTCGATATCGACTGTTAGGGACCTCCACCATCGACATCTACTCCATCGACAGCATCTACTCTATCGATAGCTGAGCCTCTACCATCGCCCATATCTGAGACACATGCTACTACGTAGGCATCTGAGTGTACATTTTTATTATATTAGTATAAGTTTATTTTTTATATAGTATTTGTATACTTATATATTTGTATAACATATTTGCATTGCAGGTGCATCATCCAGTCGGATATTTCACGATCCCACACGTATGGCACACGTGTGAAATCGCCAACATCAGGTGATGGTTTATTACGATATGGAGGGAAGGCCGATGGGAGAGACCGTGTGGGAGATGCATTCCTTTTTTGGAGTGCTTGTGAGATAGTTGGACATCATTCCCATAGAGTCCAAAGACTGGCATTTGATGGATGCTACCGTTAGGGACCGGGTATGCGAGGAGATATGGGTAAGTATGCACATCTTAGTTATATTTATATATTTTATATGTTTACACTATATATATTTGATTAGAATAATTTTGTAACTGATTTTTGATAAATTTATATAGAGAAGGTATGACTTTTTCGATCATGAGAGGGCTCAACATGTCCGACTAAAGAAGATTAGAAAGTTATACCGGGGTTACAAGGTCAAACTCTATACAGGATGGCTCGAGCATTGATGAGATACTCCGGAGGAGCTTGTTCTCTAGATACAGGACTATCCTCCGAGTCAGTGGAAGAGGATGGTTAGACATTGAAGGAGCCAGGAGTTTGAGGTAAAATTTTTAACTTTTAAATTTTTCAATATACTTAAAATTTTATTTAAATATTTTTTAAATATTTATTATTTATTTGAATACTTATTAGGCTACCTTCCATCAGAATCGAGAGAATCGTATAGCCCAAGAGTATACGCATACTCTAGGCCGCGAGTCTATGGCCAGTCGTAGGCATAGAGAGGTAATTAATTCTAAATCTTACTAGATAAATTAAATTAATATTTTTTATCATCTTTCTGATAAATTTATTTTTTATTATAGTTGATGAGAGATAGAGTGATGTCCAGCCATAGCGAGATCTTTCGATCCAGCCACACGGACAAGACGGGCAGGTCGATGAATGCCGCGATCGGGCATATTTTTATAAGTATTAAATATATTAGTATATATGATTAGTATTATAGTATTTTTTATAAAATTTTATTTTAATTTATAATTACAGGATCAGTTAGATGCGCTCGCGAGCGAGGGCCCGGATACCTTTGGGTCCCATGACCATCTATCTCAGGTCTTGGGGCCTGAGCACTCTGGGAGGATCCGATGTAGGCCCAAACACATGCTGACGAGCTACTGGTCTAAGGTGAGTGTCTCCTTACAGACTTTCGATGTCATCAGCGGAGAGAAGCTTGAGGAGGCGTTGGCACGAGCAGATCATACTGCGATGCGGACAGATCGGGCTGAGAAGCGCGCATCTCATCTGGAGGAAATCGTAAGAGATATGATGTCGACGCTCAGCACATATTTTGGAGTCATGAACTTTAAGAATATGTTGGCCCGTATTCCAGCTCCAACTCCAGCTTCGGCTCCAGCTCCGGCTCCGGCTTCAGGTGATGACGATGATGATGTAGATTTAGGAGACTTTTGATGTATTTTATTTTTTTAAAAATATTATAATAAATTTTATTTGATAATAAAATTTTAGTATTTTAAAATAATTTTTATGTTTATTATATTTTTTATATTATATATATATATTTATCTGATAAAATATATAAAAAATAAAAAATTTATTTTTTTAATTATTCAAGATCTACGGTAGTGATTTTATAATCGCTGCTATATTTATGCCAACCGCTGTCATAGGTTCCTGATGTAAATGGTGCCAACCGCTGCATTAGACCTATGGTAGCGGTTAAAAAACTGTTGCTATAGATTATCTATGACAGCGGTTATGTAACCGCTGCTATAGATTAACTATGGCAGCGGTTACATAACCACTGCTATAGGTTGATGTATTGCGGCGATTTATAAACTGCTGCAATAGGTTATTTATGACAGCAGTTCAAACAACTGCTGCCATAGAGCTACGGCGATGGCCGCAGTAGCAGCGGTTAGAAAACCGCTTTAATCTATAGCAGCGGTTATATAACCACTGCTATAGATTGATCTATTACGACGGTTTATAAACTACTGCAATAAGTTATTTATGCCAATAGTTCAAACAACTGCTGCCATAGAGCTACGGCGATGGCCGCAGTAGCAGCGGTTAGAAAATCGCTGCCATAGCCTATGGCAACGATTTTTTGGACTATGACAATGGTTACGAACCACTGTCGTAGCCCTTTTTTGTAGTAGTGAAAGGACATAGTTTATGTGAAACATATCGTATAGAACTGATAATTATAGACCCACTAACTAAAGTATTTATTTCCAAAATTTTGAGGATCAGGTGGATCATATAGGGATACAACTCATTTAGTAGTTGATATGTATTGGATGCTATCTATAAAGTCATCACATTGGATTTTATAATTCAATTTATTTTATACTGATCAGCTATTTACTATATGATATTAAAGGAATAGGCATAAAGTTTCGTCTATTCATAAAGCTAAAATTTCACATAAAACACTTGATTATGAGGTATCATTAGTATTGTGATATATGGAAGGTAGTGTGTTGTTTGATAACATATTTACCACTATGATTCGCACTGATGATTATTTTATAATCAAATATAAAGTATATATCCTATGGAGGAATTAAGTTTTATTTTTTTAAAAAACGTGGCCACATCAATTTTTCAACTATTAGATCCAGATAAGTTTTTATTAAAGATTTTTTAAAATGCTTTAAATAACTAAAATGAAGATGCTTATATTAGGTTAGGCCAAATGGAAGAATATTATGATTTCTCTAAATTAGACCCATCCAGATATGGCTCAATCGGGTTTTGTTTTATATGTTTTAATCTGAACTCTGACTAAAGATAAACCTCCAATAAAGTAATAGAGATATATTTGATGGTTTAATAAATTTGAGCTTTATTCAACCATCGTGGATATCGTCCATCTCCAGTCTTTGCGACTAATTCAAATACTACCTTTGATGGGTGAGATATGTTATAAAAGGACGTCTATGGATTTGGTCCCTTATCTTATCCGAGAGCTTGTGAGATCTTTTCTATCAGAAATACTTGGAGTAGGATTAGAAAAATCAAGATGCTCCTCATCATTCACGAGGAGCATCTAGTATTTTCATGTTGCATATCATTGCGGTTGTAGGCTATTCATCATGGATTCGTTCAGGATTTAAATAATAATGGTTGGAGGTACAAGCTTTTCCGTATTAAAGCTTATAATTTCCTACACAAGATTCTACCGGCTGGTAGCTGTGTTTGGTGGTCATGGTTGGATGAAGGATGAGTTTGTTGGGTCAATTAGGATTACACACTCATTGGCTCCATCTATTTTTAGCATCCACGAGTTGTCTACAAAACATTGCAGATACAAATATCTTTGTAACATGCAAGTCAGTCCTCTGTCATAAATCTGTATGCAAGAGAAACAAGATAAAAAAGAAAATGGTGCATTTGGTACACAAGCGGAATAGGCCAAGAATCAGAATGAGATTTGAATATTAGAGGAGTGTAGGGATTAGGACAATTTCCCTTCCTTCCGAAGGTAGAATGGGTATGGGACTCGATCTCTCAACCAAATAAGAGTCATTCATTCTTATTTCCATTCCAAAATCCAACATTCTCCAATCAAACTAATGTATAAAATTTGCTGATACTAGCTTTGTCCGATAAAGCCATGCATTCCATAGTAAGGGAGAAGGGACTCTGCCACAATTTTGTCCTGGATTAACAAGCCCTCCTTGTGCGCACATTGATGAACAACCCATTATTGTTCTTGCATGGAAGCGAACAATCCAGGCATTTATAGCAATTCATATTCCTTGCGAAAGGAATCAACTGACAGAATGACTTGCAGGTATTATAATTCGTAGTGACTTTCTGCTCAAACAAAGTGTTAGCAAATAGAGAAGAGGAGATGAAGATGGAGATTTCAGAGGACGAAGGAATTGAATTCCTCTAGAACCTATAGGATCCTTTTATTAATCTTCAGGCTCTCAATTTAGGAATTATACAACCATATTTTCCTCTAATTACAAGATTATATTCTTAATTATAGAAATCTATAGCTTATTTCAACACTCCCCCTCAAGATGGGTTATATATATCATAAAGATCCATCTTGTCATCAATAAATGAAAATGATTGCAAACTAAGACCTTTGGTTCAAATGTCTGTCAGTTAACTAGCAGATCGCACATAAGGCATACAAATGATTATGGCATCAAGCTTTTTCTTGATAAAATATCAATTAATCTCGATATGTTTCGTTCGATCATACTGAACTGGATTATTAGCAATATTGATTGCTGCCTTGTTATCATAATATGGTATAAGAGGTGTTGACTGATAAAGATCTAGATCCAATAACAAGATCCGCAATCATAAAATTTCATACATGCCATGTGCCATAGCTCGATACTCTATCTCTACAGTAGTTCGAGCAACCATATTTTGTTTTTTACTTCGCCAAGTGACTAGGTTATTTCTAATAGAAGTACAGTAACCTAAGATAGAGCGACGGTCATCGAGTGACCCAACTTTTGAGGTATTGAAGTATCCATAAAAATACAGTAACACTCCACTTGTAGGTTGCCATGACAAGAATAAAGCAAATCACGGTCAAGATAGCTTTTGAGGTATCGAAGTATCTATATCACAGCATCCATATGAACTGAATGTGAGTCATGCATAAACTGACTTACCATACTAATGACGAATGCAATATTAGGCCATGTGTAAGATAGATAAATCAAATGCCCTACTAACCATTGATAACATTCTCGATCAACAAGAACACTGGCATCGGCTACTAGTTGATGATTTTGCTCGATAAAAGTGATAATAGGTCGACATCCCAATATACCGATTTCTATAAGAAAATCTAGAATGTATTTTCTTTGGAAGAGAAAAATCTCTTTTGAAGAATGAGCAACCTCTATCCAAAAAAATATTGAAGATGTCCAAGATCCTTCACCTCAAATGCTTATGCTATTTGAGCCTTCAAATGAGCTATCTCCTTAGAATCATCTCCTATGACCATAATATTGTCAATGTAGATAATCAAAATAGCAATCTTATCCCTGTTGTGTTGAAAGAAGAGTATGTGATCTGTATTGTTCTGTTTATACTCCATTTGAATGATTGTCCATCGAAAGCAATCGAACCAAGCACAAAATGGCTGCTTCAGACCATAAAGAGATTGTCATAATCGGCATACTTTATCCACTATTTGAGCAGTAGCAAATCCTGGTGGAATATCTATATATACCTCCTCTTGAAGTTCTTCATGAAAAAAATATTCTTTACATCGAGCTGGAATAGATCCCATCCGAAGTTAGCAGCATATGATATAAGAATTCTGATAGAGTTCATTTTTGCAACTAGTGCAAAAATTTCATCATAGTCGATGCCATAAGTCTATGTTTATCTTTTGGCTACCAAACGAGCTTAATTTGTAACATTCAACAGTATCCTCTGGTGTCTACTTAACTGTGAAAACCTATTTACATCTCACGGTTTATTTACCAGTTGGCAAAGATACAAGTTTCCATGTATTATTTTTTTCTAGTACTCACATCTCCTCAAGCATAGTGGTTTTCCACTTGGGGTCTTCCTTAGCAACCTTTCAGTGCTTAGGTTTGGAGGCAGAGGATAGAGAAGCTATAAAACTCTGATAAGATGGGGAGAGAGAGTCATAGGATTCAAGGTTAGTAATGTCATGTTTGTACCCCACTCCATCCTTAAGTCGAGCGGAAAAACTAGCATGATGAGTAGGCTTATGTAAAGCAATAGGAACATTCAGATCATCATTATCTAATGTAAAATGAATGGAAGGCATAAGAAATTACCATTCATCCTGGAAGGAAACCTAGAAGATGAAGCTACTAGGACAGGAGAGGAAGATCTGGAGACTAGAGAATGCATAATAGGTCTAAGAGAGGAGATGAAACAGGTAAAACTGAAATAACAAGAAGTGACAGAGACTCAGACGCTTCTCCTTGAGTGTCAGAACCAGCATTAATACAAATAAACTCAGACTCCTCCTGAGTGGCAGAACCACCATCTGTAGTAAAACTATCAACATCCATAGCAATAGGACCCCCTCCAGAGAACTTCCCCTCTCGACTAGTTCCAAAGGTGATGGAAGAGGAAGGGGACACAGAAGATATATAGAATGACTCAGACTCCTAAAATGTTACATCCATGCTGATAAGCTACTTTCGCTCAATTAGACACCAATATTTGTATCCTTTTTGAGTGGAAGAATAGCCTACAAAAATACACTTGAGGGCATAGCATCAAGCTTGCCAATCGAAGGTCGATGATCCCGAACAAAATAAACACAACCAAATACCTTTGGCGGAACTATGAAAGAATTAGTTCCGCATCAAGCTTGCCAATCGAAGGGCGATGATCCCGAATAAAATAAATACAACCAAATACCTTGGGCGGAACTATGAAAGAATTAGTTTCCTACAAGCATTCAAGAGGTGTCTTATAGTTCAAAGTTTGAAGTGGCATTCGGTTAATTAGATACACTATAATTAATACTGCTTCTCCCTATAAGAACTTAGAAACATTTATAGAAAACATCAAATATCTTGTCACTTCAAGTAGGTGCCTGTTCTTTTTTTCAGCAACTCCATTTTGAGCCGCTGTGTCAACATAGGTTGTTTGATGTATAATATCATTATTATGTGTATACTCCTCAAATTCTTTATTAAGATACTCTATCCCATTATCAGAGCAAAAAATCTTAAGAGTTGCTCCATATTGAGTACCAATCATTTTATGAAAATTTTTAAATGACTGAAATACTTTATTCTTATTTTTCAATAGATAAACCCAAGTATAATGACTAAAACAATCAATAAAAGTAATGAACCACCGATGATCAGAAATAGTGGTAGTCCTACATGATCCCCATACCTCAGAATGAACTATGTCAAACATTATTTTACTATGCAGGCTTGAGCCTGGATAAGCACTTCTAGTGTGTTTAGCTAGTTCACAGGCATTACATACAAGAGCTTCTCTTTATTATATGATTCAAAAGTAGTTGAAAATATATAAGCTAAGAGAGTAAATAGAAGATGACCAAGCCTGCGGTACTGGAGCAACAAGTCTTCCTCCTGTGAGATGATATTGACAAACTGGTTTTTGAGTAGTCTTCAGACACTCCTCCCTCCAAATAGTAGAGCCTATTATGCATTATACCTGTCCCAAGTTTCCTTCCTATCCTTGGCTCTTGAAAGACACAATGTATTTTAAAAAAAATTATGGCACAATCAAGATCATTCGTAATAGCACTAATGGGTAGCAATTGATAGAGAATCTAGAAACATATAGAATAGATGATAAGGATAATTTGAAAGTGCATTTGATAGAGATAGAGGAGCCATCAGCAAGATGAACTTTATCACGATCGGAACAGAAAATATAAGATACAAAATATCTAAAGGATCTAGTCATATGATTGGATGCTTTAGAGTCAACTATCCATGGAGAAAAATTACTATAGTTAAGAGCATGAACTTGATCATCGATACCTGTTTGGGCAAAATTATCCTAACAAAGAGAACTAGTTGGTTGATATGGAGAATCCTCTATGGAAGTGCTGTTTTCAAAATTATTTATACAAGATCTAAACTTTTTCAAAAGTTGTATTTCTTCAACTGATAATTAAATCCCCTACAGAAGAAAAATGAGCTTGATTATACTGACCTCAGTCTCTAACAGAACAACCACCTCCATGACCACAGCCTCTAGTTGGACGATCATGCATGCAGCTCATAACAGTAAGCTTTGATGTGGCCTAGCTTATGATAATGGTCACAAATCTTGACCCCACAAGGTCGAGGCTGACTTTTTTGAGCAGAATTGATTGAAGAAGAGCTTCCGAAAGTATTTGATTAATCGAATGTCATTTCAAACTTTGGACTATAAGACATCTCTTGAATGCCTACAGAGAACTAACTCTTTCATATTTCTCCAAAGGTATTTGGTTGTGTTTGTTTTGTTCAGGATCATTGACCTTCGGTTGGCAAACTTGATGCTCATGCCCTCAAGTGCATTTTTGTAGGCTATTCTTCCATTTAGAAAGGATATAAATATTGGTGTCCAATTAAGCGAAAGTTGCTTATCAGCATGAATATAATATTTCAGGAGTCTGAGCCATTCTATATATCCTTTGTGTCCTCTTCCTCTCTTGTCACCTTTAGAACTGATCGAGAGAGGGAGTTCTCTAGAGGGGATCCTATTGCTGTAGATGTTAGCAATTCTACTACAGATGATGGTTCTGATACTCAAAAGGAGTATGAGTTTATTTCTATTAATGCTAGTTCTGACACTCAAGAAGAAGCGTATGAGTCTCTATCATAGCTTGTTGCTTTAGTTTCACCTGTTTCATCTAGAGTTGGCCACTCCTATATACTAAAAATAGAAGAGCGTCGATACTCAAACTCCAAATTTAGCCCATCCAAAAAATCCATAAGGCATTGATGATCTATCCATTTGTGGAACACATCAATATTACTAGGATGAATAGATCGGGTAAAGGGACTATAAAAATCAAAATCATTCCACAACTTCTTTAACTCTCCAATATATTCTGTTACAGATTGAGTACCCTAAGTAAGTCTCCGAAGCTCTTGCTAGATTTTATGGGCATGCATATTATTGCCTTTATAGGAATAAGTTATGGCTACAGTCTACCACAACTCATAAGCATTCGTCAATGCCTCTACCGTGTGAGCAACATTTGGTACCATAGAGGTAAGAAGCAATGCTACCAACCAGGAGTTATTAGAATTTCACAGTCTAACAGCTATCTTATCTCCTTTTGGTCTTTTTGCAGTACCACTTATGAACCCCTCAAGATTATGAGAATCTAAACTTAGACGAACATGTTGCATCCAACTCAAGTAGGTACTGAACCTATCCAATTTGATTGAGTTAATTTCTAAGGTGATCTTTGAAAACTCACCATTCAAAATACGAGATTTCATCATCTTAACCATCAACTTTTCCAAATCCTCTATGGTTAAAGGAGTTTTATCATCCATTATCAAAGAACACTCAAATGGTCAAGTAAACAAGAGCAAGCTTGAGGGAAGAAAAGATATTTGAAGTTTTCTCATCAACGATCTGAGATAAACTTAGATGACAAATAAAAATCATGGAATGCCTACTCACATGAAGGGCACCTCGACAATATTCAAAAACTCCCAAAGAAGATAGTTATGGATGCGAGAAGTGGCCTCGGAGACCAAGTTCGGCCAAGAGAAGGTGGAGTGGTTGATGAGTTCCGACCAAGAACGACAGTTGGTGAGGGAGTGGCAGATGGGCGAGGCAACAACCCCGTGTCTTGGCAGTGGCTGCAAAGGGATAATGGGGATAACGGGATGAAGGAGAAGTGTTGACGTCGGATGGGGTTGAGATCGGAGTGGAAGAGAAGTGTTGGGAGGAGAAGAAAAGGGATAATGGGCAGAAGTAGAGATCGAGTATTCATGGAACAAAACCTGTTTGCTCTAATACCATGTTGGCAAACAGAGAAGAGGAGATGAAGATGGAGATTTTAGAGGAAGAAGAAATTGAATTCCTCTAGGACCTATAGGATCCTTTTATTAATTTTCAGGCTCTCAATTTAGAAATTATATAACCATATTTTCCTCTAATTACAAGATTACATTCTTAATTAGAGGGATCTACAGCTCATTTCAATACAAAGAGACTGTCTATAGCCATCACTAGCCTAGATCCTCACTATTAGTGTACATGGAGAGGGTTACTTAAGGGACTAGCATCCTCTATTGTGATATAGCTATTTTCTCTTTCTTTTAGTATCAACTAATCCTCCACTTGATCGGGACTCCTCATCTATATAAGAGCTCAAGATCACCGGTACGAACACAAGCAACAAACTTCCTACTTTCTCTTTAGCTTTGTCTTTTCCATATCTCCAATTTCTTAGAGTTAATCTGACCTAAGCATCAGAAGGTTACTAGTCAAATTAGCTCTGACGACCCTTTTTACCCTATCTTTTGTATGTAAATTGGTGCTTCATCTTCCACCATAGCAGATCGATTGGCACCCTCCACAGCTTCATATCATTAGACCACCTTTACCTATCTTTTGTGTGTAGATCGATGCTTCATCTTCCACCATAATAGATTGATCAGCTCCCTCCACATCTCTAGATTATCAGACTAGCTTTACCAAAAAGAAAAAAAGATTATCATACTAGATTTTGGCAGTAACATAAATATCATACCACTCTCTAATATTATGAGCTATGCAGAAAAGAGTTCTAGCTTTACTTTGAATGGTATGAAGTTTTCTTTTTTAGGACCCATTTAGTTTGTGGAAAGAACTTTTTTTTCCATAAAGTAACTTTCTAAGAAGTTACTTTTTAAAAAATTAATTTTTAAAAATAAAATTTTGGTATATTTGCTTGACCAAACTTATTATAGAATGGCTTATATTTGGTTGAGCACCCATTTTCTTAGAAAAACTATATAGAATACTTATTATATTCTTAATAGATATAAGACCATATATTTTTGCTAGTAAACTTTATATAAATAATAATATTATATTTATATTAATATAAATATAATATTATCAATATAAATATAATATTAATATATTATAATATAATATTATATCATAATAATATA
Source organism: Cocos nucifera (assembly GCA_006176705.1). Taxonomy (NCBI): domain Eukaryota; kingdom Viridiplantae; phylum Streptophyta; class Magnoliopsida; order Arecales; family Arecaceae; genus Cocos; species Cocos nucifera. The sequence continues at coordinate 358,074 of QRFJ01002880.1, forward strand.
TTTTATTAATATAATACTAATATATATTAATATTTATGGTGTAGAATCTGGTTGACATCGGATCGAGCTGGAGTCGAGGTGCAAAATAAAGTTTCATTCGGAGTCGGTGGTGGTGACTCCGATAGAACCCTCCAACGATCAAGTCTGCTCTTCTGGCCAACAAAAATGGAGTACTCAGAAAATAGTTCAGCAGAGTTTCGAAAAGAAAAAGAGATCTTAGAGAAAACGTATCTGAAGGATTCCTTTTTATAGACAGAGCTTGACTGATAGTGACGGTCATACCATCCGATAGTAGGCCGCTCGGGGTCGCATGGAATTCGGTACGGAGAGGAAGGTGTCGTCGGATTGATAGTGACAGTCATAACCGTCCGATAGTGGGCCGCTCGAGGTAGCATGGAATTTGCTATGGAGAGAGGGGTATCGTCAGACTGATAGCAATCGTTCGTCGAGATTTAATAGCCGTAGTTCGAAGAAAGTAGGTGTTGGTTGGTAAAGAACTTTGATATATATCAATTTCAGAGGAGTTCGGACTCCTGAAGGAAATATATTTGGAGGAGATCATCTGGGAGGAATACTACTTGAATTTTGAAAGTAATTTGCTAGAGGAATTCAGATGAAGTTTGGCTAAAGGAGAAGTCCAAAAAAAGTTTGGATCCTGAAGGAATCCGACTGATGGAGAAGTCTGAAAGAAGTTTGACTCTTGGAGAAATCTGACTGAAGGAGGAATCCAGAAGGAGTTTGGCTCCTATAGAAATTTGATTGTGAAAAAAATTTAGATGGATTTCAACTCCTGAAGGAATCTGTCTGAAGGAGGGATCCGAAAGGAGTTTGGCTCCTGAAAGAGTTCGACTGAGGTAGAAGTTCGGAAGGAGTTCGGCTCCTATAGGCATCCAACTGAGGAGAAAATTTTGGAGAAATTTGGCTCCTGTAGGCATCCATCTGAAGGAGGGATCCAAAAGAAGTTTGGCTCCTGAAGGAAATCGACTGAAGGAGAGATCCAGAAGGAGTTTGGCTCCTATAGGCACCCGACTGAGGGAGAAGTTCGGAAGGAGTTCGACTCCTGTAGGCATCCGTTTGAAGGAAAGATCCAAAAAAAGTTTGGCTCCTAGAGGAATCTGACTGAAGGAGAGATCCGAAAGAAGTTCGGCTCCTGTAGGCATCCGACTGAAGGAGAAGTCCGGGAGGAGTTCGGCTCTTGTAGGCATTCGTCTGAAGGAGAGATACGAAAGGAGTTCAGCTCCTATAGGCATCCGACTGAAGGAGAGATTCGAAAGGAGTTCGACTTCTGGAGGAGTCTGACTGAGGGAGAAGTTTGAAAGAAGTTTGGCCATTGGAGGAGTTCGACTGAAGGAGAAGTTCGGAAGGAGTTTGGCTCCTATAGGCATCTGACTGAGGGAGAAGTTCTAAAGAGGTTTGGCCATTGGAGGAGTTCGACTGAAGGAGTTCGAGTTTGATTGGGGTCCGACCGTTGGAGGAGAATTTTCGATCGAAGTTCTTCCATGATTATCAGTTGCATTAGTCTAAGCATTAGACTGAATTTCGGTGGGAGCAGAGTTTATCCCTAACAATAGTCCCCCCACTCCCGAGTTCGAAATTCAAAGGAAGGAAGTACAAAAAAGATGACTGTCAAAGTTCTCTTCCAGGCTCTGCATCAGTTCAGGTTGAAGCTCGAAAGAGATCTTATCTCCAGCCGAGATTGAAGTTGAAGCTCGGAGGAGATCTTATCTCCTGTTGAAGGGTTGACGTTGAAGTTGAATTTTGGAGGAGATCTTATCTCCAACCGAGGTTGAAGGAGATCTTATCTCCTATTGAAGAATTGATGTTGAAGTTGAATATCGAAAGAGATCTTATCTCCAGTCGAGGTTGATGTTGAAGTTGAGGCTCAGAAGAGATCTTATCTTCAACCAAGATTGAAGGAGATCTTATCTCCTATTAACGTAGAAGCTTGGGAGAGATCTTATCTCCAACCAAGGTTGAAGAAGATCTTATCTTCTATTGACGTAGAAGCTCGAGTGAGATCTTATCTCAAATCGAGATTGAAGGAGATTTTATCTCCTGTTGACATAAATGTTGGAGCTTGGAAGAGATTTTATCTTCAGCCGAGGTTGAAGAAGATTTTATCTCCTATTGACGTAGAAGGTCGGAGGAGATCTTATCTCTAATCAAGATTGAAGGAGATCTTATCTCCTGTTGACGTAGACATTAAAGCTCGGAGGAGATCTTATCTTCAGCTAAGATTGAAGGAGATCTTATCTCCAGCCAAGGTTGAAGGAGATCTTATCTACTGTTGACGTTGATGTAGAAGCTTGGGAGAGATCTTATCTCTAATCGAGATTAAAGGAGATTTTATCTTCTGTTAACGTAGAAGCTCAGGAAAGATCTTATCTCCAGTCGAGGTTGAAGGAGATCTTATCTTCTATTGATGTAGAAGCTCGGAGGAGATCTTATCTTCAGCCGAGGTTGAAGGAGATCTTATCTCCTATTGGCATAAATGTTGGAGCTCGGGAGAGATCTTATCTCCAACCGAGGTTGAAGAAAATCTTATCTCTTGTTGATGTTGATGTAGAAGCTCGGAGAAGATCTTATCTCCAATCGAGGTTGAAGGAGATCTTATCTCCTATTGACATAGAAGCTTGGAAGAGATCTTATCTTCAGTCGAGGTTGAAGAAGATCTTATCTTCTATTGACGTAGATGTTGGAGCTCGGGGGAGATCTTATCTCCAGCCGAGGTTGAAGGAGATCTTATCTTCTGTTGACATAGAAGCTCGGGAGAGATCTTTATCTCCAGCTGAGGTTAAAGAAGATCTTATCTCCTATTGATGTAGAAGCTCGAGGAAGATCTTATCTCCCATCGAGGTTGAAGAAGATCTTATCTTCTGTTGACGTAGATGTTGCAGCTCGGAAGACATCTTATCTCTAGCCGAGGTTGAAGGAGATCTTATCTTCTATTGACGTAGAAGCTCGAAGGAGATCTTATCTTCAGCTGAAGTTGAAGGACTTCGACTTGCTCATGTTAGGATGAGGTTCTCCTCCTGTTCCTAACATGATCACTATTGATTGCTTCTTTTCTATCATCATATAATTTTTGTACCAAAAAATAATAATATTAAAATGGAGGAGTTTTATTGAAGAAAAACTATTGGTAGTACATCCTCAGATTTTCTAAATTTCAAGGTCGTGGGAGCATTCTTCCTTCAAGCTCCTTCAAGCGATAAGTTTCGGACCGGATGACCTCCTCTATTTTGTATGGGCCTTCCTAATTCGGGGCAAGCTTCCTCTAGCTCTGAGGCTGAGAGATGGTGGCTTGCCAAAATACTAAGCCCCCCAGAGATAGTATTGATGATGCTGAGAGGCGGTCGATCTTCTTGTTGTTCCTCCCTCATTGGTGGTTCTGGCTGCGTTAGCATCCTTAGTTGATCTACTCTTGCTTCAGACCAATGTCTAAGAAATCAACTCAATTGGCCTCTCTTGATGAGCTCCTCGATTTCGTCTTGGAGCTGAATGCATTTTTCAATGTTGCGACCATGGTCACGATGGTAGAAGCAGTACTTGCTTTGATTACGCTTATTTAAGGAAGATCATAATTCTTCTAATCTCGATAGATGATTCTTGATTTCTATTAGAACTTGAGCTTTAGAAGCATTAAGGGAGGGGCATAGTTGTGGAACCTTCTAAGGGGAGAACTTGTTCGTGCCCTTCTGTCGGAGCTTCTTGGATGACAAGCTCGAGGGGGAGTTCGAACTCGCTTGCGCTTGGGGGGGTCCGTGAGCATGGCTGAACTTCATTTGGCCCTCCATCAACGGCGGATCTATGCCACTCTTCTACGGCTTTCTCATCCTTCAACTTGAAGGCTTCTTCTGCTCGGGCATATCCCTCAGCCCGAGCTAGCATATCGATAAAGTTTTTAGGATACTTCTTCTTCAGGAAGAATAGCAAATCATTCTTCTGAAGGTCGTCCTTGAGTGCGGCCATTGCAACTGACTTGTCCAAGTTTCGAACCTCCAATGCAGCAGTATTAAATCAGATGACATAAGCCCAGATAGATTCTCCCACCTTCTGCTTGATGTTCATCAAAGAATCCAAACGTCGATGGAGATGCTGACTGCTAACGAAATAAGCCATAAACTGATGGCTTATCTGATTAAAGAAAAAGATGGTACCCGATTTAAGTATCGAGTATCATTTTTTAATGGCTCCCTTGAGGGTGGATGGGAAAGCCCGGCACAAAATGGCATCTGGTGCACCATGGAGCAGCATCATTATTCAGAACACCTCTAGATGGTCGATCGGATCGGTGATCCCATCGTAACTCTCAAACTATGGGAGCTTGAAGTTCGGCAGAATTGGTTCCTGCATAATCCTCTGAAAAAAAGAAGGGTCAGTGCGAATATCATTATCATGTGAGGAGAGAGTATGATGGAGCTCTTCGATTTATCGACTCATTTCTATGAGCCTTTGATCCTAGAGATCTTCATGATCGTTGATCTTCAGAATTTTTTGGTGAAATGGGTGTGAAGCTTCCCCTTTTCGGAGATCAGAGGTCGGATAGCCCAAGTCGGCCGTCCCCAGATCGGACTGCGGGGCTTTGATGAAGCCTACTCTGGTCGAATCGATGCTGGGGCCTATTGATGTATGACCTACACCACCTCTATGAGATCGCAAATCTGTTGGACTAACAGGTTGAACTGCTCCGCATCTACAATGGCTGCAAGTGAAGCCTGAATTGTTGGGACTGAAGTGGGAGCGGATAGGTTTGGATGGGATCTAACTGCAAAGATCGTTGATCGTTGGATCAAAGCTTTTCTGGAAGGCATTTCTTCTCGAAGAAGAACTCTCGAGAGGAAGAAGAGAGATCGCTGTTGAGCACTCCTTTAAGAACAAGGGTACCTCAGAAATAGAGTTCCTTCCTCCAGCATCAATTCTGTTGGTGTAAAATCTGGTTGATGCTGGATCGAGCTAGAGTCGAGAAAGACGAGTTCGCTATCGATGACCTGCAAAATAAAGTTCCATCCAGATTTGATGGTGGTGGCTCCGATAAGACCCTCCGACGATCAAGTCAGCTCTTCTGGCCAACAGAAATGGAGTGCTCAGAAAATAGTTCAACAAAATTTTGGAAAGAAGAAGAGAGCTTAGAGAAAATGTATATGGAGGATATCTTTTTATAGATGGAGCTTGACTGATAGTGATGGCCATACCATTCGGTAGTGGGCCGCTCAGAGCCGCATGGGATTCGGTACGGAGAAAAAGGTATCGTCAGATTGATAGTGGCAGCTATAACCGTCCGATAATAGGCCGCTCGGGACTGTATGGAGTTTTCTACGGAGAGAGAGGTATTATCAGACTGATAGTGACCATTCATCGAGATTTAATAGCCATAGTTCAGAGGAAGCAGGCGTTGGTTGGTGAAGAACTTTGACATATATCAATTTTAGAGGAGTTTAGACTTTTGAAAGGAATACGTCTAGAGGGGATCATCTGGGAGGAATACTACTTGAATTTTGGAAGTAATCCACTGGAGGAATTCAGATGAAGTTTGGCTGAAGGAGAAGTCCGAAAAAAGTTCGACTCCTCGAGGAATCCGACTGATGGAGAAGTCTAGAAGGAGTTCGGCTTCTGGAGGAATCCGACTGAAGGAGGAGTCCGGAAGAAGTTTGACTCTTATAGAAATCCGACTGTGGAAGAAGTCCGAATGGAGTTCAAGTCCTGGAGGAATCTGACTGAAGGAGGGATCTGAAAGGAGTTCGGCTCCTGGAGGAGTCCGACTAAAGGAGAAGTCCAAAAGGAGTTCGACTCCTGTAAGCATCCGACCGAGGAAGAAGTTTGAAAGGAGTTTGGCTCCTGTAGGCATCCATCTGAAAAAAAGATTCGGAAGGAGTTCGATGATGCGTGCTAATCTATAGCTATGGCAAGTGCACCAATCGATCAAGTAATAAAGTAAATGAGTAGAGTATTGTCCCTAAAGGATTGAAAAATAAGTACTGAAAAGCTCTTTCCTGTGCTTTATTTAGAAGACCGATTTATGAGAATAAGAAATTAAAGAATAAAATAAAAAAATAATTAAAAATTTTAAGAAAATAGAGAGTGTAATTATTAAGGTTTTAAACTTAAGAGCAATGGGTTACTAAGGCAATCGGTTTACCAACTCAGTCAATATAATATTCAGGTTATTAGATTAATTTTATTTCATGTGATGGTGGAGTCTCTTAGTTTATTCACTATCCTTTGGTCCAGGCGTAATAAAACTATCAATATTTATTAATTATCCTTTGGTTCAGGTGTAATTTAAATAAATATTAATGCATTAAGTTTTATGAAATTCTCTAATTAAAATATGCTGCGTCCAAAGCGCACTAAAATTTCCGCATGCATATGAATTCTAATTTAATTCATAATATAAGGTATATAATCAAGAAGCAATAACATAGATGTACTTGATCCATAACATCTGTATTCATCAGATCAATTAGAAGATGGCCAGTAATCTAAAAGCATTAAGATCGAATTTATATACTCCTCATGAATAAAATTTAAAATTAAAAATAAATCATACTGAATATTGTATCAAAAGAGTGGCTACACCTTAGCCTTAGTAAAAAAAAATTTAGTTCATGATAACAAGTTCAAAAACAGCAAATAAAATAAAAGGCATGAACAAATTAGACTGTTTAATTGCTGAAATTAGTTGTCCGTTGCTCTTGGTATGGAAAACTTGATGAAGAAGAGAAGCTTCTTGATCGATATCTTGATTATCAGAAGAAGAAAAAAAAATAAAAGCTCTTTCTCTTCTTTCTCTCAAAACTCTCTATTCAAAACTCTCTCTCAAAGCTCTCTATTATTCCCTGCTTTCTTTTAAAACTCTCTCCCTAAAACCCTCTGTATTTTTTTCTCTCTGCCTCTCTTCGGCAACAGCATGCAGCCCCCTTTTTATAGGCTAAGAGGTGCTGCTTTGATGAAAATTCCCACTGACATTAGGATTTAGAACTCCTGGAACAACTCAAATAAGGCCTGGATCATTCTGGCCATTGGATGGTGATCAAATGCATCAAAAATCACTTAAAAATCCTTTAAAATATCCCAGATCAAGTGGGAATTCATGGCAGCCATCGGATCAGCTTTTAGATGGATTCTGGGCCATCAAATCTACTTCTGAATACATTTGGTGGGGATCATCTGAGAGGAATACTACTTGAAATCTGGAAGTAATCCGCTGGAGGAATTCAGATAAAGTTTAACTGAAGGAGAAGTCCAGAAGGAGTTCGACTTCTGTAGGAATCCGACTGAAGGAGAGGTCCGAAAAGAGTTCGGCTCCTAGAAGAATTCGACTGGTGGAGAAGTCTGGAAGGAGTTCGGCTCCTAGAGGAATCTGCTTGAAGGAGGAGTCCGGAAGGAGTTCGGCTCCTGGAGGAATTTGACTGAAGGAGAAATCCAAAAGAAGTTCAGCTCCTGGAGGAATCCGACTGAAGGAGGAGTCCAGAAGAAGTTCGGCTCCTTGAGGAACTTGACTGAAGGAGAAATCCAGAAGGAGTTTGGCTCCTATAGAAATCCGACTGAAAGAAAGATTCGGAAAGAGTTTGGCTCCTAAAGGAACTTGAAAAAAAGAGAAATTCAGAAGGAGTTTGGTTCCTATAAAAATTCGACTAAAAGAGAAGTCCGGAAGAAGTTCGGCTCCTGTAGAAATCCAACTGAAAGAGGAGTCCAGAAGGAGTTCGGCTCTTGAAAGAATTTGACTGAAAGAGAAATCCGAAAGGAGTTCAGCTTCTGTAGAAATCCGACTGAAGAAGAAGTTCAGAAGGTGCTCGGCTCCTATAGAAATTCGATTGAAGGAGAGATCCGGAAGGAGTTCGGCTCCTAGAGGAGTCCAACTGAGGGAAAGGTCCGAAAGGAGTTCGACCACTGGAGGAGTTTGGTTGGGATTTGGCCGTTGAGAAGTTCAGTCGGTTGAAGGAGTTCGGCTAAGGTTTGATCGCTGGAAGAGCTCGGCTGGGGTTCGATCGTTGGAGGAGAATTTTCGATTGAAGCTCTTCCATGATTATCAGTTGCATTAGGCTAAGCATCAGGCTGGACTTCGATGGAAGCGGAGTTTATCCCTAATAGATAGGATATTTATACCATTTAAATCCTTATATATAAATCAAGTTAAAATCCTTATCCATTGACTAAACTTTTCTGTTGCTACCATGTTTTCCTGCTCGACTGCTCCAACTTCACCCTTGATTGAGGTTCCTAAAGAATTGGCCACTCCAAAATTGACTAATAAACTAATCAGTCAATTTACTAAAATATGTTAGAATTAGATATCTTAGATTTAGACTACTTAATAAAAATAAATTTATAGTAAATTTAAGTTTAATAGATTATATTAAATAATTTAAGATGATTTAAAATAAATTAAATAAATTAGGATTAAATTGACTATAGTGAGTTAGATAGGAATCGCAATGGATCATACTTGATATGAATCTTATAATGATCCAAATCAGAAACTAAACTTGCTAGTCAAAATTTAGATCTGAGTCTGAATATGAATATACTAGGCAAGATCTGGATCCAAGTCTGACTCGAAGAAAACTAACATAATCTAAAAAATCAATTTAGATCAAATTTTGGACTTTTGAATAAAATTCTATATTTATTTTTTAAAAATTATTAATAAAAAATATTTTTGATTGGATTTTGGATTTTTGGATTGAAATTCAAATGGATTCGAATTCAAATAGATCCAAATCTATGCAAATTTTATTCGCATCATATTTTTTAATTTTAAGTTCAACTTAAATCTAAAGTAAGTAGAAAGTCAATCCAAAAATTTAATAAAAATCTAAATTAAATTTTTGGATCATAAAAATTTATTATCATCATTAAAATAAGATAAATTGCTCTCCTACCATTAAATTATTTTTTATTTTTTTAAAAATTATTAATAAAAAATATTTTTAATTAAATTTTAAATTTTTGGACTCAGATCCAGATGGATCCGAATCCGAACAATAGATCGAAGACTCTGCTATGGATTGTAAGCAAAGGAGACGCGGCACCTATATATATACATATATAATCTTTTGCCATGTATTATATTCTACGTTTAGCACGTGTTCAGGAATTTATTATATAAGGAAGATTTGAAGCACAAGCCTCGTCCTGAATCCCTTGCCGCTCTCCCTCGCGCATAGTATACATATATTATCAATTAAAAGGTATAAATATATTATCAATTAATTTATTGAATATGGTAGTGTACCATTCAAAGATTTAGGATCAAATCCTCTCATCCTTCAATTGTATACATATTTCAAAAGTTTTTTTCTTATTTAAAAGAAAAAATAAAAGGTAGACCCGTGGTTATTATAAGAATTACTGTGGTGTTCTATTCCTTGTAATTAGCTTATATAGGATGTCATTTTAGGTAATGTAGAGGTCATTAATTATTGAGCTTTAGATTTCCAGAAAGTTAAAAAGAAGTCTTGCAGCTAGTGATAAAATTATTTGGTTGAAAGGTGACTTCCTTGCTGTTGCATGGGAAATTTATATTTCAACTTTGAACTAGTATAGGTTTCTTTCGTTGAATTTTTCCATGTTATCATATCTAATGTATTTTTTGGTTGACTCTAACTGATATTATAATCTCTTGTAGTTAGGTGTCTGGAGTTTTTCTCTGATGTCACAATCACCATCATAGCTTCAATTTTTTGATCCTTCGGTACTGTAATTGCAATCTTTTTGTTGGAAAAGGTTTACTGTTGAGATGAGAAACGGGATGATAGAATGCAGCATCTGCCATTCCAAATTGCTCTCCCCAAGCCCCAGAACTGTGTCAAGGGCATATGACAGGCATAGAAGCAAAATATCATCAAGGGCTCATGCTCTTAACGTCCTTCTGGTTGTAGGAGACTGCATCTTTGTTGGCCTCCAGGTGATCGACATTGAATAATCTTTATTTCTCCACTTTTCTTTTGAAAAAGAAAATAAATGAACAATTTGTCTAATATGAACTAATCTGATGAACCTCATGCTTTCACTTATTTTCTTGGTTGTAAATCAAAGGTGAAACTGAACTTGTTCTCAAGACAACTTTCATTGCCCCTTTCTGTAGCGTAGTTTAATTTGCGAAATAGGCTCTTAATAAAAGAAACTCCTGCTAATTCTCCAATGGTACTTCAAATTAAAAGCTAATGCATTCAAGTCATGTCCGATTGTTGATTTTGAATCAAAATATGATAAAAGAGTACAAGGATTTATGGCATGTGAACCAACAGTGTAGCATACCCTACAAGCATGATTTTACGTTTCTCTAGATATCCACATTCCCTTTTATCCTTCACTTGGAGTGTGGCATATATATTGAACATGCTGATCTGGATGTTATGAAAGCTACTAGTTAAACTTGATTGGAACCACTATTCAAACTGAACTGGTACAGACTCTTGGAGCAAAACTTATGAGTAAAGAAAATAGAAGATAATTTATATGCTCTTACGTACCCTTGGCATTCTGCTTTTGGCCATGATATCTTGGTGTCCACAAGATGCACCTGTAAAAGGATGTCTCTCCTTGATGCACCAGAGAAGATGCACCATAAGACTAAAAGGGGACTTGGATTTGAAGATAAGATCTTTAAATAACATGATTATAGTTAGATCCATAATTGGATTTTTAACTAATCCTATCTCGCCTGGAGCCCCTGCTAAGAACTGGACCAAATTTCAGGCGAGACTCTCTATGATCAAAGGAGTCTGGCAATTTTACTCATGATTTGGACAAAGTACAAAAACCTTTTTAATTTATGATCCATTTTTAATATGTATCTTGATTTTTATGAATATTTTAAAGTTATTATAAACTTTTGATTTCTACATCTAGGAAACCAAACATGACATTTTACGTTAATTAAATCATCCAAATCGATATGTTTAATTTCAGGCAATGCTGGCAAACACTCTAAAGTTGGCTTTTCTTTTTTTTTTTTTTTTTTTTTTATGAGGTTCTAACCAGGGATTCAATGCCCAATGGTCTCAGACTTGACAACTGGATCTAGAAACCTATTAAAAATTGTACAGAATTTAAAATGCTAACATGAAAGAAGCTAATGATTATTCGCCAAAGATAGATAAAATGTCATCAGTTAGTACCAAACATAGCCCAAAGATATCTATAATATTACTTTATGCCATACTCGTAATTTAATATTTTTAATAAAGTTGGCTAACTCTTAGTTTTTTCTAGAATGGTGATAGAGCTAAATAAACCTCCCTTCAAGTGAACATGACATCTATTCCTGAATCATCTAACATAGTAAGTAAAATTTAGTTTCATAAATTTAAAGATTTTAATAGAATGATTCAATGTTATCATAGTGGTGAATTATCATGACTTGCTGATTAGATTTTATTAAATCAATACTTGCAGGGTGAAGAAATTATTTTATTAGATGTCTCACCGAAAGAAATAGGCAAAGAAACATTCATTTCTGATGATAAAGGTAAGTTTTGTAAGATTTCTATTTCTTATGCAACTGAGCCCAATGCTTCATTATTTGTAAAGAACAAAAGTCAGCTTTAATGAAACATGCTATAGGCACTCATATTATTTAGTGGAAAGATTATGTATGTGTTTAGATATATATATATATTTTTAATAGTCACTTAATCTTTAAAATAATATATATATATATATATATATATATATATATATATATATATATATATATATATTTACAGATTTAGGTCGGGGATATGATGAATGGTGCCATGAAAAGCTAGAGATTGTCTTGCTGATGGCTTCATAGGTTGATGAACTCTTAAATTTTGCTAAGTTAACTTTTGATGTCATTAATTTGACTTTACTTTATTTCCTTTTTGGTCTAGCAAAAGTAAATTTAGAACTTATGTATAAAATACAGGAGATCAGCTGAAACTTGTTTATTTCATGTTTTGAGTTCTAGTGTTTACTTTCTTTTATATTCAGAAATATGATGGTGTATGAATTTTTTCTTTAAATTTTGATGAAACTAAAAAGATAATTGGGATATTTTTTTTAAAACTACCATTATGTATATTCAGTTATTTTTAATACAATGCTGAAAATTATCTTATTTGTAGTTGTTTCATCTCTTTGAAGCGACTAGTCTTTATATATTATTTAGTGGTACAGGATGCTTAAATAAGTTACCAACGTATTATTTTTATTTTTATTTATTATCACAGATGATCCATATTTTGAAATTGGACATGACAGTAATGTCTAAAAGTTGATTATATATCCATATTTTATTATTGATAGTAGAGATTCATTTATATTCATATTTTGATAACTTTCACGAATTTTAATTCGTGTGTATTTAGTTATCTATGTTTAATAAACGAAGGTGTACACTAGGTCTTTGTCCATAGATACATTTTCACCTACGTTAGATGTTACGTGGATAAAGTAGGAGATATACACACAGAAAGAAATAATGTGGGTATAAACTATACCCATGCCGGACACACCCACGTTTAACCAACCGTGTGTACCAATGTGGGTGTAGATGTATCCCCATATTTTCTAGGCCTTTACTTATGTATCTTTCACTCTTTTATCTACTAGGTCAACTTTGATAACAAACCCTGTATCAATGGTATATATTGTTAGTGGAAAATAAATTTTAGAGATAGAATTTTAATCAATCACCTTGGAATTGCTCGAGCTCTTTTGGAATCACAATGGCTACAAGTGAAAATGCTATCGTAATCTCTCTTTTTTTTTTGGTGAAAGAATTGCATGCCATTTATCATCTTGGACTTATTTATGATAAGCGAACCTCAATTTGATGCTGAATTGTGCTTATAAGAAAGGTTATATATAAGTTATTAATTTATAGAAAGTAGTAAAATAGTATGTAAACTTACCTTAGGATCTGCATCGTCTTGTAGTTGATTCAAGATGAACTTTATGCTTGTTTCCTCTACTTGAACTGAAGTGCTCAAGTCATTTTATTGATCAAGATTTTTCATCTGAATTTTTTGGTAAAAGTTCTTAGTTTCGAACAACGTGATCAATATTGAAAGGCATAGTTGAGAGTACAGATATGTACCCGAAGAAATTAATAAAATTTGATGAACTCACCAACTTTTGAGCTCATTTACCTTTTCTATTGAGGGGCTGATCAGTGCTTGAGACGTTTTTCTCGTTCAGAGAGAAATACCGGCATAAGATAAATATATTAGATGCTATAAATGCAACTAGTTATAATTTGTCAGTTTCAGAGAAATACCCATGCATCATAGATTCAATAACCAATTGAAACAGATAAGGGAACTCAATGTTTGGTCAGGAAGCTCAGCAGAAACAAATCGATGATAAGTTTCTGGATTCACTATTAAGTCTGCTTCCTCGTTAGAGTATTATCAAGAAGTCCTCTCTTTTGAAACTCAATGACATAAACATGTGCAGCAACTGGTCCAAAAAAGACTTCTTAGACAACATATATATGTTTTTGCTCTTCTTAGTTTTGCTCTGAATACTTGAGTAGTAAAATCTGCACTCCATGAGCTTTCTCCCTAGGATGCAATCCTTGTTGGAATTTTGTCCATCAAGGATTACAGGTAATGGTAGTGTTGGGGGATTATTTGCCATCCTGATTGAAGACATGGATTAGCAGGAAGAGGTGCAAAATCAGGATAGTAACGCATGCAGAATCGGGATATTGCCAAAGTTAGAAGATGTTATGTTCATAACCTGATCTTCCTAATTTTCATCGATCTTTATTTTGGTCTTCGATCTAAACATAATCAGCCAAGCCCAACTCCTACAGTGACTAGCGCTGGGCAAGCTAACTTTGGATTTTAGTGACAGGTAGACTTTGGGTATTCTTTGGACATCTCGACTCCCACAAATTAACACCTCAAGCTTTAGCATCTATATATATCAGTCAATCTTGTTTTAAATATTGTGATATCCCAACCCAACCTAAGATTAAACCCCTTGCATAAATCTTAAAGCAATAGAAAAAAAAATTTTAAAAAAAAGAAGAAAAAAAAGGAGAGAAAATTCTTTCTCTTCTCTCTCATTCTTCTTTGAGTTTGAAATCTCTATTTTCTCTCTTTAGATTCTCTATTTTTTCTCTAAAAATTTTTCTCTTTTTATGAATTTTCTCTCTCTAAAATTATTTTTCTAGATTTCTAGGATGATTTCTCTCTCTAAGATCAGTCCAATGAAAGACTTCTAATGATTTTGATAGGGCTTGGTGAAGGGTCTGTATCTACGGTCATCAAACAACGTGTTGATATCCATCTTGGTCGAATCCAGATATCATCAGATTTGATCTATTTGATCTCTATGGAGCTAATTATATCTTAATATTTGATCCAACTGATCTCTGGTTATCGAGCACCGTATTAGCCTCTATCATGACCCTTGTCGAATAGCACTGATTTGATTAACCTTAATTTCTATTAAACTATCTATATCTTAGTATGATCTTTGAGCATATGAAGTTAAATGATCGATCGATCCAAACCATTAGATACAATTACTCGTGAATCATGTCTTCCCTGATTAATTATGTCCTTTCTAATTATTTGATTTAAATCTGTATAGGAGTATAGTGTATCGACAATAAGATGTCCAGTAGTAGGATAATGCGATTTGATATATAAATTGAAGACTTTGAAAATAGAATTTATGAAATTATGTAGATTCATTGGAGCGCATATGAGGTAAGTAATGATCTATCTTCTCTAGATTTTTTCTATAATATTATTTTAAATATCAAATAAATTATTAATTAATTTATATGTGACTTATGAATCTTATAAAAATATATTTTATATGAAAATTGATATAAAATTTTAAAAGAATATTTTTTATATTATTTACTAGCTTGAAATTTTATATACATATTTAGATTTGATTATGAAATATTTGTTATTCTGTGAAAATTTTTTTGATATGAATTAAATTTAGATTCTCAGTCTGACTATATTCTGAACCCTGTCAATTGGAGGTTATGCATTGGCACTCTAAGTTTATGATTCTATTTTTGGTCCGATCATAGGGTATAAGAGTAGTATTCCAGCTTCACTATAGGGTATAAGTGTGGTATTCTGATCCTGCTATAGGATATAAGTATGATATTCTAGTCTGACCACAAGATATAAGTATGATCATAGTTGAAGGCCGATGAGTTAAATGAAATTCATTTTGAATCAGACTTTTGAATATGATTGATTTCGAAATTAGATGTATGATTATGCATATGAATATTTTGAAAGATTCTGATAATATATTATCGAATTCTTGTTTTGAATATGAATCTGATTTATATTTATACATTGATTAATGATAAACTATATTTTGATATTTATAATTTATATTATCACATGAATTATCTAGTCAAGGTATTCATTGCTTACTAGACTATTTAGCTCTTGATGAGTTTTTATTTATTTTTATAGATTCAGAGATCTAGCTTGATTTGAGGGTTCGATATTGGAGAGCGAATTAGAGGCAGAGTTTGATATTTTATTTTAGATTAGAATTTATTGAACTTTGATACAAAATTATAGAATTTTATTTGTAAGATATTTATTTTAGTTATTTAAATTAAAGTTGATCATTAATTATATTAATTTTATTTTGCTATTGCTTTATGATATCGTGATAAGATGCCTTGCATGATTGTAAAAAGAGTTTTCTATAAATATGTGTTGGTTGCCACGACCTCTGGCTTGCAATCTCAGGTTTGGAGCTTGATAAATATTCGTAACCGAAGTTAGCCGATCCTATCGATACTTTCAATTCAAATTCAATTCAAACTCAAAAGCACTTACGGTGCTCCAGTTGGCTTCAAAATAGATAAAACAAGCCTATCCCATAAATCTCGGTCTAAGATCATGCCATAATCACATCCCAATCAGCCAGACATGTTTTCTTAATGGTTTGCCAAACCTCATTTATAAAAAAATCAGCAAGGGGAAACCTAAAGGTATGTTGATAGGAACACGATGTTGTCGTTAAGACACCGTGTTTATCAGTTTAATCCGACTTCTTAAAATCATTGAAAATACGTAGATAGCAGTGAGTCAGGTCAAATCCACAGAAAAGATAGTATTTTAGATTTAAAATCTTTGATTTTTAAAAGAAAAAGAAAAAAAAAGAAGAGTTTTAGGATCAAAAGTGAAGTCGGAAAATAAAAAGCGAAAATTAAAAGGTGCAGGAATTTAAACTTGGTACTAAGATCTACTAGTTAGATCTTAGCATCTACTTGCAAAGCAATAATTTAAAGTATAAAAATTAAATTATAATAAAAATAAAAAGTAAGAAATTAAAGTGTAAAAAAATAAAATTTTTATTAATTAAAATTTTAAAATTTAAATACATAGAATTTAAAAAGAATAAAATAGCCTGATCTCTGATCTTGGATCGGCATTGGCAGAAAGATGGTGTAGAAGCTCGGCTCTTCTTCTCGGCACCCGTTGCTTCGAAGCAGCCTTTA
Source organism: Cocos nucifera (assembly GCA_006176705.1). Classification (NCBI taxonomy): domain Eukaryota; kingdom Viridiplantae; phylum Streptophyta; class Magnoliopsida; order Arecales; family Arecaceae; genus Cocos; species Cocos nucifera. Next base: position 374,545 of record QRFJ01002880.1, read on the forward strand.
ACCCATAGCCTGGCTTTGCCCTGTACCAAAGCTTCACCTTGATCAGAGATATTGATTTTTGGAGGCCTGGGGTCCTTTTTATAGAGCTAGGAGGGTTGGAAAGTTTGCTTCTAGGCAATGTGGGACTAATGGCCTTTGTAATCATCAAAATCTAAATAAAATTTAAATTAAAATAGCTCTGATATATCTCTAATAAATCTGATAAAATTCACTCATTCAATAGAAATCCAACGGTCCAAAAATCATCAAAATCGAATGCAAATCAGCTCAGATCGGATCGGATTAAATTCTGGCCGTTGGATCGCGCTTGATGGAGGAAATATAGCCGCAAATCACGTGCCTGACAGTTTGATCGCCGTCGGGAGCTTTCTGGACCGTCGGATCGTCGCCTGGATCGAGCGCTGCCATCCGATGGTGATCCGCATGATGTCTGTAGCTGAATAAAATCCGAAAGCAACCACAGCCATCCGATCCTGACCGCAAACAACCACATCCGTCCGATCGCGCAATCACTGTTCCCATGGACCGCGTAGACCGGCCGCACCGCACACTGCAGCCAATCAGCACTTCTGTTGCTGAGCAAAAAGACTAAATTACCCTTGTGAGCCGCGATAAATTTCTGTAGACCCTTTAGGGGTCTAGGTCCACCACGTGGCAAGCTCTGATTCGCCGGATTTTGCTGAGCTGGCGGTCCACGCCTGGATCGTGGACCGGCTGATGGCTTCAACGACTGAGTCAGCTTTGATGGCTTGGCTTGGCTTGGTGGCTCGGCTTGCGGAGCCGGCTGAGCCGTTTTCTTTTTTATTTAATTTTTATTTATTTTATATTTTTAAAAATTCATATCTTTTTCATTTTAGCTCCGTTTTACTTGAAATTTATTTCGTTGTGATCAAAAAAATGAGCTCTTTCTATTGATAATAAAATTTTATTTTTTAATTTTTATTATTTTTTATTATTTTTTAATTAATTTTTTAATTAATAAAAATATGAATTTTTTAAAAATTATATATAAATTGATTAATAATTTTTAAAAATTAATATAAATTAATTAATAAATTAATATTTTTATTGGTGAATTTATGATGCTTATCACATCCCCCAACTTAAGCTTTGCTCGTCCTCGAGTAAAGAAAGAATTTAGTTTTAAATATCTTTTAACTTTAGAGTTTTAAATTTTACCTAAGCAATTTTTAAAATGGCCATTGATATTCAGTAGAGCTTAAATGAGACATATCATTGGGGTATTAATACTTATCAATAGAAAAATTAAGTAAAAAATATTAAATTTTTCAGAATTTTTCTAAATTATTCCACTTTTATCTCTGATTTATCTAAACTTTCATATAGGCAGGTGTATTGCTACTTCCGTCCTTCATTTATTGATTTTTATTTTTATATTGTCCACTTTTTGACGTGAATATCATTGCTTACTTAGGCAACGAGATCCGGTTACTCGGTGGAAAATCAATATATATATATATATATATATATATATATATATATATATATTTTAACATTGTACCACTATTGAGTGTCTTAACTCCTTAAGCTTTCTATTTGATCCATGTAGCGAGTCTTGGGCCAATGACTCCCAAACCAGTTGGCTTTAGGGCACTAGGTATAGAATACCCCTCGGGCTTACTAGCTCGAATCAAATAGGCTACGAGTTAAGACTAGCTTTACAACGAGCTTCTTTGCCCTTCCCACCTTTTGACGCGAAACTCAATGCTTGCTTAGGCAAAGAGGCCCGGTTACTCAGTGAGAAGTACTTGAAAACTATTTTATTAAAATAAATTTTTATATGAAGAAACGTATAGTTACCCTATACAAGCCTATAAAAAGTAGACTTTTCTTTGATGCTAGTAGAAATAATTAGAAATGCTCCAAAATTTTTTTTTTTATGTTCTGGACTTAACTCTTTATTGAATTTTCTTAATACTTGATTCCTCAATATCTCACAGATTCTCTGATCTGTGTATCAATTTTCTTTTAAAAATGCTTAGTTTTATTCGATTCTTAAGCATAATCAAGTATCTAAATACTAAATACTAACTTTTTCGAGGACTTAAAATTTTAAAATTTTTTTATTTTTCTCTCCCCCCAACTTAATCGACATTGTCCTCAATGGAGAAGAAAAAATAAAGGATGTAATAAAGAACATGAAAGAATACACCTAACTCAGTATATTTTTAGTCCAGCACATGCCTTTGAAAATTTGAGCTCTCCCTCCAACTTATTCAAATTATCCTAAAAAAAAAATAAACTAAAAAGATAAATTAGATAAAAACTAAATATTGGGTTGCCTCCCAACAAGCGCTAAGTTTACCGTCTTCAGCCAGACACAATATAGCTTCACTATCCTGTGTCGAATATTGGATTGACAAATTTCAATGGTTTTGGATTGCCAATCTCAGAAAGATGATTTATAATCCCATTATTAATATAATCTTTGTTAATTTTAGGGATATAATTTATGATTCCATTCTCAGACCCATATTTATTAAGAATTTCTCCTATTTATTTTTCTAAAATGCTCATGAATGGAGTTTTAGGAGTTAAGTTTGATTCAATGGGTGCTGGAATGGTGACTAAAGGCGATTTTAATTCTGGAGGTAAATTAATGTGATCCTACTTAAACAACTCCATTGACATTTTATTACATGCCTTTTGATTTTTATAAGAAGAACCAGCTTCTAGGGTTGAAGGAAATAGGACATTAGGTTTATAAGTCTCGGGTAAATCATCTATTCTCTTTTTCCCTATTTCTATCTCATTTAAATTGGAACTAGCATCAGTACTAATTCCTGGCTTGGGTTCTTCTATGTGGTTAGTCTCAGTACTAACCAGTTCCTCTAAATTTTTATTTTGGCTAGCATCAGTACTAGCCTCTCTCACCTGGTCTTGGTATGGGTCCATAAGAATCCTATAGCTTTTAAGTTCAGAAATTACTTTGGCATTCTCAAATTGGAGATTCTTAGATGAAACATTAGATTGATAATTTAATCCAGGTGGTTGGTGGTCATTAGGTGGGTTGTTTGAAATTGGTAGGTTCGGTAGTTGATCTAGTTCTCTCCTCATGTTAGACTCAACTAATTATCCTATTTGAGCTTCTAGTCTGGCGATAGATTGCTGTTGAGTTAGAATTAATTATTGAAGTTGGTTAAATCTATCATCAGCTAGATTGGTCTGTTGAGGAGGTGGGTATGAAGGCTGATTATAATATGATGGCTGGATTAAACTGACTAGGCTGACCATTATTATAGGCATAATTTTGATAATTTTGCTCAAGTGAAATTTGGGTCTGAGCCTGAGTCTGTTGGGATGTCCAAAAAAAATTAAAGTTACTCCAATCTGAATTATATGAATTTGAAAATGGATCATTAATCAATTTGGAGTATCCTTGAGTAGCTTGAACTTGTTCTTGGATAAAATATGGAAACTGTGCAGTCATAGGACATTCACTTACATGATGGGTTGGACTAGCACAGATTGAATAATTCTTCTGATAATTAGAAGATGATGTGAATTGTGCAGGAGATTGTTGACCTAGGGTTAGGAGTTGATCTATTTTCTGAGCAAGAAGGTCAACTTTACCTAATTTTTGGACTATTAGGTTCAGATTAGCCATTTGATTATTATGGTTGGGTTCAACTAGATCAGATAAAGTAATTTTCTACCATATATGTATTAATGCAACCCTAACGTATTGTTCAAATAAAAATTTTAGAATTTTTTTTATATATTTTTTTATTATTATTTTATTATATTAAAGATTAATTATTTTATTTATTAATTAAGTTTAATTATTTTTTTTTAATATTTTTTTAGTTAGTTAAATTTAATTTTTATTTTATTTTATTTTATTTTTTAGAAGAGAAAGAAAAAGAAAGAAAGAAAAGTTCTAAAGAAGAGGTCCTAAGGAGTCCTAGAACTAAGAAGAAAGAGAAGAATTAGGTTTAATTAGATTTAATATTGGTTAGCAATCAAGTTGGTCAATCAATCCTGACTAAAGGTTGTCCTAGATCTAGACAGCTCCTAACTGTCAAGGTCACCTTCAAGCCCTCCAAGTGTAGGATTAGCCAATCAACTAGCCAGGTAAGTGTAAGGTCGGTGGGAGTCCCCCCGTTGCTTGCCTTAGACACCAATTATGCTTGGCCAGGTAAGCGAACGGAACCAATTAGAAACCACCTTCCTTCGGGCCCAGTCGTCCCTGAACCACTTTCCTAGACACCAGTCAAATTGACTTATCCTAACCAGGTTCAACTCTTAGGATTCCTTATCCTATTGAGCTCGAGTTCCTAGGGTTGATGTCTAATTGATTTTAAAATTAAAGGCTTAGGTCAATGCAGGATGCTGGTTGGTTGTTTATGGGCTAAGGAAGGGTGATCAAATCCCCACCTTATCTTGTTTAATTGGGTTGTGCCCTTAATTTGATTTAATATGAATATGCACGAAAAAAAATTTCAATCAAAGGGTTTTATGCAATTTAAACTAGATGCATGTAACTAATTAAATTCTGAAAGGCTTACCTTGCTTCCAGCAATCACCAAAAAAAAAAAATAAAAATAAAAATAAAACTAATATGATGCATGCTCTAAACAGTTAGGGTTTCTAATCTTATCATGAGGCTTTTAATTAGGTTTAAATAAATATTTTTTTAAATTAATTTAAAAATAAAATAAATAAATAAATAAATAAAAAGAAAAGAGTACTAGGGTTAGAATTGATCTCACCAAGCAAAACTCCTGATTTTTTTTGTTCTTTAATCTCTTTTTCTGTAAAATAATAAAAAAAATTAGCAAGTAATATTTATAAGAAAATAGAAATTTTATTTATAATTTATTTACAGAAAAATCAAAGAGATCAAAAGTTTAATGTCCGTGCCTTCCTCGATAATGGTGCCAAAAACTTGATAGGAAGCATTTATCAAAATTATTTTTAATTTATTTAAAATAAATCAAAGAAATTAAAATCAAAAATCAAAAATCTTTTCCGGCAACGGTGCCAAAAATTTGATAGGAACGCGATGTTGTCGTTAAGACACCATATTTATCAGTTTAATCCGACTTCTTAAAATCATTGAAAATGCGTAGATAGCAGTGAGTCGGGTCGAATCCACAGGAAAGGTAGTGTTGGTGCAGAAATTCGTCGTCATCGGAGGTCATCGGAGTCGAGGCCGCTGAGGTCGCCGTCGAGACCTGCAAAACGAAGTCCCGTCTGGAGCCGGTGGGGGGTGGCTCCGGCAGGACCCTCCGACGGTCAAGTCAGTTTTCGGCCAACAGGAATGGAGTGCTCGGAATGAGTTCTAGAGCTTAGAGAGGAGGAGAGCTCAGAGAGATTAGAGGTCAGAGAGCTTAGCCTTGGCGTATGGAGGGTCTTTTGTAGGTGGAGCTTAGTTGATGGCGACAGTCATACCGTTGCATGGAGTTCGGTATGGAGAGGATGGCGTCGTCAGGCGGTCGGTGATGGCCATACTGACAAGTCGTGGGCCGCATGGACTTCGGTAAGGAGAGGAAGGCATCATCAGGGAGTGGCGTTGCCAGAGGTGGTAGCCATGTCGTCTGGTTTCGTCGCCTGTTGCAGACTGATGGCGATAATTCATCTCGTAGGAGAGCCCGGCAGAAGGGAAGGTTGGGAGAGTTCGGCTGGCTGAAGGGTCGGCCATCTGTAGAGTTCGGCCGAGGGACGATTATCCCGGTTGCTGGTTGGTTCGGCTAAGGCTCGTCCGCTGAGGAGTTCGGCCGCTGAGAGGACTTCGTTGAAGCTCGGCCGCTTGGAGTCGGTTCGAAGGAGTTCGGCCTTGGGGAGTCCGAAGGAGTTCGATCGCTCAGGAAGTTCGGTCTCGACGCTGGGAGTCCGAAAGAAGCTTGGAAGCTGACTAGTTCGACCTGCTGGAAGAAGCTCGGCCGTTGGGAGTTCGGCTGAAGCCCGTCTGCCGGAGCTCTTCTGCGGCTACCGGTTACATTAAGCTGAGCGTCGGGCCGGGCTTCGGCAGGAGCGGGATTTATACCCAACAGTAGTCCCCCCACTTTCGAGTTCGAAATTCGAAGGAAGGGAGTACCAAAACAGGCGACTGCCGAAGTCCTCTTTCGGGCCCCGCGCTTGTTGTGGCTGAAGCTCGGGGGAGGTCTCATCTCCAGCCAATGTTGACGTTGAAGTTGAAGCTGAGGCTTGGGGGAGACCTCATCTCCGATCGATGTTTGGAGTTGAAGCGGAATTCATTTCCTGCGGCCGAGGTTGATGTGGGCGCTCGGGGGCGGCCTCATCTTCCACGGCCAAGGCTTGCCGTAGACTTTGAGGCTCGGTCTCGGATCTTGCTCACGTCAGGACGAGGTTCCCCTCCCATTCCTAATGGGCTGTGGGGGCACATGGGGACCGTCGTCCTCGCCTCTCCCCCCATCTCGTTTTAGGTGAACGAGGCCTTCGACCTTGCTCGCGTTAGGACGAGGTTCTCCTCCTGTTCCTAACGGGCTGTGGGGGCACATGGGGACCGTCGTCCTCGTCTCTCCCTCCATCTCGTTTTAGGTGAACGAGGCCTTCGACCTTGCTCGCGTTAGGACGAGGTTCTCCTCCTGTTCCTAACGGGCTGTGGGGGCACATGGGGACCGTCGTCCTCGCCTCTCCCCCCATCTCGTTTTAGGTAAACGAGGCCTTTGACCTTGCTCGCGTTAGGACGAGGTTCTCCTCCTGTTCCTAACGGGCTGTGGGGGCACATGGGGACCGTCGTCCTCGCCTCTCCCCCCATCTCGTTTTAGGTAAACGAGGCCTTTGACCTTGCTCGCGTTAGGACGAGGTTCTCCTCCTGTTCCTAACGGGCTGTGGGGGCACATGGGGACCGTCGTCCTCGCCTCTCCCCCCATCCCGTCCTTTATGAATGGGGCCTTCGACTTTGCTCACGCTAGGACGAGGTTCTCCTCCTGTTCCTAACCGGCTGTGGGGGCACATTCGGACCGTCGTCCGTGCTTCTCCCCCCATCCCGTCCTTTGTGAACGGGGCCTTCGACTTTGCTCACGCTAGGACGAGGTTCTCCTCCTGTTCCTAACCGACTGTGGGGGCACATTCGGACCGTCGTCCGTGCTTCTCCCCCCATCCCGTCCTTTGTGAACGGGGCCTTCGACTTTGCTCGTGTTAGGACGAGGTTCTCTTCCTGTTCCTAACGGGCTATTTTCGCTTGCTTCTTCCCTGTCGTCGTATAGTTTTCGCATCAGAAATAATATTATTAAGAGGGGAGAATTTTACCGAGGGGAAGCCACTCGCAGCACATTTCTGTTTGAGGGTCGTCGGGGTGTTGTTCCTCTGAGTTCTCTCGGGCAGCGAGTCCCATCCAGATGACCTCCTCTATTATATGCTGGCCTCCTTAATTCGGAGCATGCTTCTCTTGACTTTGTCGTTGGGAGACGACGAATCGCCGATGTAGCTAGCTCCTAGCTCCTAGCTCCTCCTCGGGGTGGCATTGATGACGCCGCGAGGCGGCCGACCTTCTTGTCTTTTCTAGTTACGGCAGCGCCTTTAGCCGATCTTCTCCTTCTTCAGACTGGCGTCGGAGGAATTTATCCCGTCGTCCCATTTTGACGAGCTCTTCAATCTCATCTTGGAGCTGAACGTATTCCTCAGTGTCGTGGCCGTGGTCGCGATGGTAGGAGCTTTACTTGCTTCGATCGCGCACGTTTGGGGAGGCTCATAGTCCTCGAGGTCTTGGCGGCTGGCTCTTAACTTCATCGAAAATTCGAGTTAGAGGAGCGGGTCGTAGTTGCGGAACCTTTCGGAAGGAGGATTTTTTTGC
>QRFJ01002880.1:382815-422896 GCA_006176705.1 Cocos nucifera
GCATCAAAGTTCCCTGCAGAATGAAGTTCGGCACAAACACGGACGGAGTAAAGTCCCCGCGAAATGAAGTTCGGCACAAGCCAGGGCAGAGCAAAGTTCCCCGCGAAATGAAGTTCGGCACAAACGAGGGCGGAGGAAAGTTCTCCCGCGGAATGAAGTTCGACGGAAGGCCGAACTCCTCAGGTCATCATCGAAATGAAGTTCGGCAAGGCCGAACTCTCCCTTTGAAGGCCGAACTCCACAGAAGACCACCCAAATGAAGTTCGGCCGTGCTCGAGACCGCCCCAAGGCGATCATGGCCGAACTCCCCCTCGAGTACGTCGCTACAACGAATTCACGGGAGGTGTGATGAAATTCGGGCAAGCAAAGTCGACCCCCTCCCTGCGAGCAAAGAAGTCCGGACAAAGAAGCATGAAGTTCTCCTACGGAAAGTTTTGCGGAAAAGCGGAATAAAGCTCCGTGCAAGCGAAGCCCGAACTTCTCGAGCTCACTACAAAGGAAGCCTCGATAGAAGGGTTTTTTTTTTTTTTTTGGTGATTGCTGGAGGCAAGGTAAGCCTTTCAGAATTCAATTAGTTGCATGCATCTAGTTTAAATTGCATAGAAATCCCTTTGATTGAATTTTTTTTTTTTTCGTGCATATTCATATTAAATCAAATTAAGGGCACAACCCAATTAAACAAGATAAGGTGGGGATTTGATCACCCTTCCTTAGCCCACAAACAACCAACCAGCATCCTGCATTGACCTAAGCCTTTAATTTTAAAATCAATTAGACATCAACCCTAGGAACTCGAGCTCAATAGGATAAGGAATCCTAAGAGTTGAACCGGGTTAGGATAAGTCAATTTGACTGGTGTCTAGGAAAGTGGTTCAGGGACGATTGGGCCCGAAGGAAGGTGGTTTCTAATTGGTTCCGTTCGCTTACCTGGCCAAGCACAATTGGTGTCTAAGGCAAGCAACGGGGGGACTCCCACCGACCTTACACTTACCTGGCTAGTTGATTGGCTAATCCTACACTTGGAGGGCTTGAAGGTGACCTTGGCAGTTAGGAGCTGTCTAGATCTAGGATAACCCTTAGTCAGGATTGATTGACCAACTTGATTGCTAACCAACATTAGATCTAATTAAACCGAATTCTTCTCTTTCTTCTTAGTTCTAGGACTCCTTAGGACCTCTTCTTTAGAACTCTTTTTTCTTTCTTCTCCTTTCTCCTCTAAAAATAAAATAAAATAAAAATTAAACTAACTAAAAATTAATAATTAAATTAAATTAAATTAAATTAAAATTAATAAATAAAAATAATTAAAAAAAATTAATTTTTAATATAATAAAATAATAATAATAATAATAAATAAAAAAAAATTCTAAAAATTTTTAAACCATACATTAGGGTTACACTAATACATGCATGGTAGGAAATCGCTTTTTCTGATTTAGTTGAACTTAATTGAATGGTTGATTCACATTAAACATAATAATCAAATGGCTAATATAAATCTAATAGTCCAAAAATTAGATAAAGTTGACCTTCTTGATCAGAAAATAGATCAACTCCTAACCCTAGGTCAACAATCTTCTAATTATCAGGAGAGTTATTCAATCTGTGCTAGTCCAACCCATCATGTAAGTGAATATCCTATGACTGCACAGTTTCCATATTTTATCCAAGAACAAGTTCAAGCTACTCAAGGATACTCCAAATTGATTAATGACCCATTTTCAAATTCATATAATTCAGATTGGAGTAACTTTAATTTTTCTTGGACATCCCAACAGACTCAGGCTCAGACCCAAATTTCACTTGAGCAAAATTATCAAAATTATGCCTATAATAATGGTCAGCCTAGTCAGTTTAACCAGCCATCATATTATAATCAGCCTTCATACCCACCTCCTCAACAGACCAATCTAGCTGATGATAGATTTAACCAACTTCAACAATTAATTCTAACTCAACAGCAATCTATCGCCAGACTAGAAGCTCAAATAGGACAATTAGTTGAGTCTAACATGAGGAGAGAACTAGATCAACTACCGAACCTACCAATTTCAAACAACCCACCTAATGACCACCAACCACCTGGATTAAATTATCAATCTAATGTTTCATCTAAGAATCTCCAATTTGAGAATACCAAAGTAATTCCTGAACTTAAAAGCTATAGGATTCTTATGGACCCATACCAAGACCAGGTGAGAGAGGCTAGTACTGATGCTAGCCAAAATAAAAATTTAGAGGAACTGGTTAGTACTGAGACTAACCACATAGAAGAACCCAAGCCAGGAATTAGTACTGATGCTAGTTCCAGTTTAAATGAGATAGAAATAAGGGAAAAGAGAATAGATGATTTACCCGAGACTTATAAACCTAATGTCCTATTCCCTTCAACCCTAGAAGCTGGTTCTTCTTATAAAAATCAAAAGGCATGTAATGAAATGTCAATGGAGTTGTTTAAGCAGGATCACATTAATTTACCTCCAGAATTAAAACCGCCTTTAGTCACCATTCCAGCACCCATTGAATCAAACTTAACTCCTAAAACTCCATTCATGAGCATTTTAGAAAAACAAATAGGAGAAATTCTTAATAAACATGGGTCTGAGAATGGAATCATAAATTATATCCCTAAAAATTAACAAAGATTATATCAATAATGGGATTAAAAATCAACTTTCTGAGATTGGCAATCCAAAACCATTGGAATTTGTCAATCCAATATTCGACACAGGATAGTGAGCTACATTGTGTCTGGCTGAAGACGGTAAACTTAGCGCTTGTTGGGAGGCAACCCAATATTTAGTTTTTATCTAATTTATCTTTTTAGTTTATTCTTTTTAGGATAATTTGAATAAGTTGGAGGGAGAGCTCAAATTTTCAAAGGCATGTGCTGGACCAAAAAAATAAAAAAATAAATAAATAAATAAATAAATAAATAAATAAATAAATAAAATATATATATATATACTGAGTTAGGTGTATTCTTTCATGTTCTTTATTACATCCTTTATTTTTTCTTCTCCATTGAGGACAATGTCGATTAAGTTGGGGGGAGGGAAAAATAAAAAAATTTTAAAATTTTAAGTCCTCGAAAAAGTTAGTATTTAGTATTTAGATACTTGATTATGCTTAAGAATCGAATTAAACTAAGCATTTTAAAAAAAAAATTGATGCACAGATTAGAGAATCTATGAGATATTGAGGAATCAAGTATTAAGAAAATTCAATAAAGAGTTAAGTCCAGAACATAAAAAAATTTTTTTGGAGCATTTCTAATTATTTCTACTAGCATCAAAGAAAAGTCTACTTTTTATAGGCTTGTGTAGGGTAACTATACGTTTCTTCATATAAAAATTTATTTTAATAAAATAGTTTCCAAGTACTTCTCACTGAGTAACCGGGCCTCTTTGCCTAAGCAAGCATTGAGTTTCGCATCAAAAGGTGGGAAGGGCAAAGAAGCTCGTTGTAAAGCTAGTCTTAACTCGTAGCCTATTTGATTCGAGCTAGTAAGCCCGAGGGGTATTCTATACCTAGTGCCCTAAAGCCAACTGGTTTGGGAGTCATTGGCCCAAGACTCGCTACATGGATCAAATAGAAAGCTTAAGGAGTTAAGACACTCAATAGTGGTACAACGTTAAAAAAAAAAAAAAAAAAAAAAAAAAAAAAAAAGAAACATTGGTTTCCCACCGAGTAACCGGGTCCCGTTGCCTAAGTAAGCAATGATATTCGCATCAAAAAGTGGGCAATGTGAAAATAAAAATTAATAAATGAAGGATGGAAGTAGCAATACACCTGCCTATATGAAAGTTTAGACAAATCAGAGATAAAAGTGGAATAATTTAGAAAAAGTTCTGAAAAATTTAATGTTCTTTACTTAATTTTTCTATTGATAAGTATTAATACCCCAATGATATATCTCATTTAAGCTCTACTGAATATCAATGGCCATTTTGAAAATTGCTTAGGTAAAATTCGAAACTCTAAAGTTAAAAGGTATTTAAAACTAAATTCTTTCTTTACTCGAGGACGAGCAAAGCTTAAGTTGGGGGGTGTGATAAGCATCATAAATTCACCAATAAAAGTATTAATTTATTAATTAATTTATATTAATTTTTAAGAATTAATTAATCAATTTATATATAATTTTTAAAAAATTCATATTTTTATTAATTAAAAAATTAATTAAAAAATAATAAAAATTAATAAAAATTAAAAAATAAAATTTTATTATCAATAGAAAGAGCTCATTTTTTTGATCACAACGAAATAAATTTCAAGTAAAACGGAGCTAAAATGAAAAAGATATGAATTTTTAAAAATATAAAATAAATAAAAATTAAATAAAAAAAAAGAAAATGGCTCAGCCGGCTCCGCAAGCCGAGCCACCAAGCCAAGCCGAGCCATCAAGCCGACTCAGCCGTTGAAGCCATCAGCCGGTCCACGATCCAGGCGTGGACCGCCAGCTCAGCAAATTCCGGCGAATCAGAGATTGCCACGTGGTGGACCTAGACCCCTTAAAGGGTCTACAGAAATTTATCGCGGCTCACAAGGGTAATTTAGTCTTTTCGTCCGACAACAGCGGCGCTGATTGGTTGCGGTGTGCGGTGCGGCCGGTCCACGCGGTCCATGGGAACAGTTATTGCGCGATCGGACGGATGTGGTTGTTTGCGGTCAGGATCGGACGGCTGTGGTTGCTTCCGAATTTTATTCAGATACAAACATCACGCGGATCACCATCGGATGGCAGCGCTCGATCCAGGCGATGATCCGACGGTCCAGAACGCTGCCGGCGGTGATCAAGACTCCCGAAGCACGATTTGCGGCCAGATTTCCTCGATCAAGCGCGATCCAACGGCCAGAATTTAATCCGACCCGATCTGAGCTTATCTGCATCCGATTTTGATGATTTTTGGACCGTTGGATTCCTATTGAATGGCTGGATTTTATCAGATTTATCAGAGTCGTATCAGAGCTATTTTGATTCAAATTTTATCCGAATTTCTTTGTATTTTGATGATTACAAAGGCATTAGTCCCATATTGCCTTTAGAAAAAATATCCAGCCCTCCTAGCTCTATAAAAAGGACCCCAGGCCATCAGAAATCAACATCTCCGATCAAGGTGAAGCTTTGGTACAGGGCGAAGCCAGGCTATGGGTTAAAGGCTGCTTCGAAGCAACGGGTGCCGAGAAGAAGAGCCGAGCTTCTACACCATCTTTCTGCCAATGCCGATCCAAGATCAGAGATCAGGCTATTTTATTTTTTTAAATTTTATGTATTTAAATTTTAAAATTTTAATTAATAAAAATTTTATTTTTGCATTTTAATTTCTTGCTTTTTATTTTTATTGTAATTTAATTTCTTGCACTTTAATTATTATTGCTTTGCAAGTAGATGCTAAGATCTAACTAGTAGATCTTAGTACCAAGTTTAAATTCCTGCACCTTTTAATTTTTATTTTTTTTATTTTCCGACTTCACTTTTGATCCCAAAACTTTTTTTTTCTTTTTTTTTTAAAAATCAAAGATTTCAAATCTAAAAACACTACCTTCCCTGTGGATTCGACCCGACTCATTGCTATCTACGCATTTTTTAAATTATTTTAAGAAGTCGGATTAAACTGATAAACACGGTGTCTTAACGACAGCATCGCGTTCCTATCACGAGTAGCCCATGTCGATTGCCTCTGGACTGGACCACACGGCTCTGGAGAATCCTGCGTGGTTGAACTGGTACGGCGGCCTGCTGGTGCATGGCCTGCACCCTCAGTGAGGCCACGAACCTGCTGGACGAGCAGGTTGAACTGTTCAGCGTCCACCGCGGCCACAGACCGATCCTGGACCATCGGGGTCGGAGCGATAGCGGACGAACCCGGATGGGATCGGGCCGCAGAGGCTGCCGATCGTCGGGCTGCAGAATGAGCCTGGGTCATCGGGGCTGGGGCTGGGGCAGGAGCGGAACGGAACTCGAACGGGATCTGGGCTGCGGAGGCCGTCGAATCTCCGGGTGGAGGCTCTCCTGGGGGGCATCTTTTCCCATTGGAAGGAAATTTGAATTAAGAGGAAGAGAGATTTCTCGAGCACTCCTTTAAGAACAAAGGCACATCGGCTTCCTTTAAGAGGAGAATCTTTGTCCGGTAGTGGCCCTTCCTTCTAGCGCCAATCTGTTGGTGCAGAAATTGGTCATCATCGGAGGTCGCCGGAGTCGAGGCCGCTGAGGTCGCCGCCGGGACCTGCAAAACGAAGTCTCGTCCGGAGCCGATGGGGGGTGGCTCCGGCAGGACCCTCCGACGGTCAAGTCAGTTTTTGGCCAACAGGAATGGAGTGCTCGGAATGAGTTCCAGAGCTTAGAGAGGAGGAGAGCTCAGAGAGATTAGAGGTCAGAGAGCTTAGCCTTGGCGTATGGAGGGTCCTTTGTAGGCAGAGCTTAGTTGATGGCGATAGCCATACCGTCGCATGGAGTTCGGTACGGAGAGGATGGTGTCGTCAGGTGATCGATGATGGCCATACTGACAAGTCGTGGGCCGCATGGACTTCGGTACGGAGAGGAAGGCATCGTCAGGGAGTGGCGTTGCCAGAGGTGGTAGCCATGTCATCTGGTTTCGTCGCCTGTCGCAGACTGATGGCGATAATTCATCTCGTAGGAGAGCCCGGCAGAAGGGAAGGCTGGGGGAGTTCGGCTGGCTGAAGGGTCGGCTATCTGTAGAGTTCGGCCGAGGGACGATTACCCCGGTTGCTGGTTGGTTCGGCTAAGGCTCGTCCGCTGAGAAGTTCGGCCGCTGAGAGGACTTTGTTGAAGCTCGGCCGCTTGGAGTCGGTCCGAAGGAGTTCGGCCTTGGGGAGTCCGAGGGAGTTCGGCCTTGGGGAGTCCGAAGGAGTTCGGCCGCCCAGGAAGTTCGATCTCGACGCTGGAGTTCGGCCTTGGGGAGTCCGAAGGAGTTCGGCCGCCCAGGAAGTTCGGTCTCGACGCTGGGAGTCCGGAAGAAGCTTGGAAGCTGACCAGTTCGGCCTGCTAGAAGAAGCTCGGCCGCTGGGAATTTGGCTGAAGCCCGTCTGCCGGAGCTCTTCTGCGGCTACCGGTTACATTAAGCTGAGCGTCGGGCCGGGCTTCGGCAGGAGCGGGATTTATCCCCAACAGATAGCATTTTAGATTTAAAATCTTTGATTTTTAAAAGCAAAAAAAAGAAGAGTTTTAGGATCAAAAGTGAAGTCGGAAAATAAAAAGCAAAAATTAAAAGGTGCAGGATCTACTAGTTAGATCTTAGCATCTACTTGCAAAGTAATAATTTAAAGTGCAGAAATTAAATTATAATAAAAATAAAAAGTAAGAAATTAAAGTATAAAAAAATAAAATTTTTATTAATTAAAATTTTAAAATTTAAATACATAGAATTTAAAAAGAATAAAATAGCCTGATCTCTGATCTTGGATCGGCATTGGCAGAAAGATGATGTAGAAGCTCGGCTCTTCTTCTCGGCACGCGTTACTTCGAAGCAGTCTTTAACCCATAGCCTGGCTTCGCCCTGTACCAAAGCTTCACCTTGATCGGAGATATTGATTTTTGGAGGCTTGGGGTCCTTTTTATAGAGCTAGGGAGGCTAGATAAGTTTGCTTCTTGGAGGCAATGTGGGACTAATGGCCTTGTGTTTAATCATCAAAAATCTGAAGTAAAATTTGGATTAAAATAGCTCTGATATGTCTCTAGTAAATTTGATAAAATTAGCCGTTCAATAGGTGAATCCAACGGTTCCAAAAATCATCCAAAAATCGGACGTGCAGATCAGCTCAGATCGGGTCGGATTAAATTTCTGGCCATTGGATCATGCTTGATGGAGGAAATCTGGCCGCAAATCATGCGCCTTGAGAGTTTGATCACCGTCGGGAGCTTTCTGGAACCATCGGATCATCGCCTGGAATCGAAGCGCTGCCATCCGATGGTGATCCGCGTGATGTTTGTAGCTGAATCAATAATCCAAAAGCAACCACTTTGACCGTCCGATCCTTGACCGCAAACAACCACATCCGTCCGATCGCGCAATCACTGTTCCCATGGACCGCGTAGGACCGACCGCACCGCACACCGCAGCCAATCAACGCTTCTGTTGCCGAGCAAAAAGACTAAATTACCCTTGTGAGCTACGATAAATTTCTGTAGACCCTTTAGGGGTCTAGGTCCACCACGTGGCAAGCTCTGCTCGTCGGATTTTGCTGAGCTGGCGGTCCATGCTTGGATCGTGGACCGGCTGATGGCTTCAATGGCTAAGTCGGCTTTGATGGCTTGGTGGCTCGGCTTGCGGAGCCGACTGAGCCGTTTTCTTTTTTATTTAATTTTTATTTATTTTATATTTTTAAAAATTCATATCTTTTTCATTTTAGCTCCGTTTTACTTGAAATTTATTTCGTTGTGATCAAAAAAATAAGCTCTTTCTATTGATAATAAAATTTTATTTTTTAATTTTTTTTATTTTTTTTTTATTTTTTAATTAATTTTTTAATTAATAAAAATATGAATTTTTTAAAAATTATATATGAATTGATTAATAATTTTTAAAAATTAATATAAATTAATTAATAAATTAATACTTTTATTGGTGAATTTATGATGCTTATCATATGTGAACATTTTTTTTTCACTCTTTCTCTTCTATTGCCTGAGATTAACTTGAGTGTTGGAGGATCTGCGCTAGAGCCAACTCTGATTTGGACTTCTTTATAGGTTGCTTCTCTGAAAGGATGTGCCACCACTTTAGCTGCTCCAACTGACAGTCAGGGATCTTCTCCTCTTAGGTGGTGATCTTGGAAATAGCAACAAGAGGTCGTGGAGGTCTTTGATGGCCAGCCAAACTCTAAGTAAAAATCAGCCTTTAGGATTCAACACTTGTAGAAGATTGTTGACAGGATTTCTTTCTCTCCCAAAATCCTTTCTCTTCTAGATCTAAAACTCTTCTTTTCATATCTGAAAACACTCTTAATGAAGCCCCCAACTAGTAGAGAAAAGGAGGCATCCAACCTGGGGATGGCAGCCACGAAGGGGAGGCGCCAATAGATTCTAGGCGCTAGGGTTTTGGGGGGTTTGGATGTGGCATCCTTCTCCTCCTAGCCCTAGTTGACAGCTAGAGTTTCACACAAGGAGAGATGGGAGGCGTCAATCAAAGAGGAGGAGAGGAGGGGAGAGAAAGTTCAGGAAGAAAAGAGCTTGTATTGATTTGCTTCATCAAATCCTAATACAATGTATCTATATATATAGGGTTAATGTGACCCAATCCAAAAACACCCATGGCTAACCCAATATGATATTGCTCTCACTCAAGCCTATGTACACCCATGATTTGACCTAATCTCATCTTTCTTGGATTCAAATTTAGCCCAATACAAGTTAGTCCCTTAAGACCCAAATCCCTTAGACTTCAAAACTGTGAAGGTTGATAGCCTTTTACCCTAGGACCCAAACTAGCCTTAGAACCCTCATGAACGCCTCATGGGCTTTGAACCTTAGCCTTTTTCTTGGTCCCCTTGATCCTTGGAAGTACCATACTAGGTCCTACAATCTCCATCTTAGTGCTCCAAGGCCTTAGCAAACTCCGTTTTGTCGATTAACCCTATCAATGCCATATAGTAAAGAAAGCTATCTCGTGGAAGTACCTTCATCAGTGCATCAACTAGATTCTCCTTGGTATAAATCTTCACTAGCTCCATCTCATCTTTTTCCATAAGCTCTCTGATCCGATGGTATCTGATATCAATATGCTTCATTCTCACATGATAGACGAAATTCTATGCAAGCAATAGTGTACTCTGGCTATCGCAGTGCATCTTGACGGCTTTCTATACGAAGCCCGTCTATAGTACCAAGTGATCGCTGTTGTAGATAGTTAAAAATAAACTTTACTTGCTACTATAATTAGAGTGAGTCAAGATCATTTTTACTAGGATCATAGAGTTACGTTTGAGTCATTTTAGTTCTTAAATTAAGAACAAAATGAAGATCAAGTAAGGAACTACTTAAATTACTAGAAAGCAAGTAAATAAATAAAATAATTAAAAGTTGGTTGTAGATATGGAGATGGATCTCTTAGAACCTCTGTGCTCATTATCAGATAGTTTGTACCCTTCTTTCATCTATCTTTGCTTAGATATCTAATCAATAAAGATATAACCTATCTTAGAGAACATAACCTATATCCATAGATCTCGGTCCATCTCTTAAAGCTATAGGCTAGTTATGAGGCCATAATATGAAACTGGAAGCAAACACAATAGTAGCAGAGTTCTATTCTCCTTATCTATCTTCACATCAAGGCTCATCATATCTAGGCACACTTGATTGAATTTCTAAATGTGAGCAATTAAGTCTCCCCTCTCAGGCATTCTCAAATCATACAGCTGCTTCTTCAACCATAGCTTGTTTATCATATTTTTTTCATATAGGTGTTCTCCAGCTTCTTTTAGAGTTCCTTTGCCGTGGTTTCCATGCTAATCTCAAATAGCACCTGATTAGCCGAGCACATCCTAATAGTGCTAAAAGCTATCCCCTCTAATTCCTCTCAATCTTCTAAATTAATCTTCTAAGGCCTTTCCCGTACCAAGACCTTATAGATCCTATTTTGAACCAATAGATCCTTCATCCTTTGCTTCTAAAAGCTGAAGTTTTCCTACCATCAAGCTTTCTAAAGTCCATCTTAATACTACTAGATGCCATCCCCAATAGATTTCATGAAACAAACACCAAATAAACAAAATAGTGTTTTAGAAAAAAAATTTACTCAACACCTTACCAAAATCCAGGCGAAACTCTGACCGTTCCTTCAAATCGAACTCCAAGGCTTTGATACTAGATGTTGGGATCTTCTCCTCTGAGGTAGTGATCTTGGAACCAACAACAAGAGGTTGTGGAGGTCTGTGATGGCTAGCCAAACTCCAAGTAAAAATCAGCCTTTAGGATTTCAGCACTTGTAAACTATTGTTGACAGGATTTCTTCCTCTCCCAAAACCCTTTCTCTTCTAGATCTGAAGTCTCCTTTTCAGTTCTTTCTTCCAGATTTGGAGCTCTTCTTTTCAAATTTGAAAGCACTCTTGATGAAGCCCCCAACCCATAGAGAAAAGGGGGCATCCAACTTGGGGGTGGTGGCCACAAAAGTGAGGGGCCAATAGATTCTAAGTGCTAGGATTTTGGGGGGTTTGGATGTGGCGCCTTTCTCCTCCTAGTCCTAGTTGGTGGCTAGGGTTTCACACAAGGAGAGATGGAAGGCATCAACTAGAGAGAGAGGAGAGGAAGAGAGAGAAAGTTTAGGAAGAAAAGAGCTCATATTGATTTGCTTCATCAAACCCTAATACAATGTATCTATATATATAGGGTCAATGTGACCCAATCCAAAAACTCTCATGGCTAATCCAATGTGAGATTGCGCTCATCCAAGCCTATGTACACCCATGACTAGATTTAATCTTATTTTTCTTGAACTCAAACCTAGCCTAATACAAGTTAGCCCCTCAAGGCCCAAATCCTCTAAACCTCAAAACTGTGAAGGCCGACAACCTTTCATCCTAGGATCCAAACTAGCCCTAGAACCTCCATAAATGCCTCATGGGCTTTGGACCTTGGCCTTTTTCTTGGTCCCCTGAGCCTTGGGAGTACCACACCAGTTCCTACAATCTCAATGTCAACAAATTGGCACTAGAGGAAGGACCCTGACCTACATCGAGAAGGGACAATAGATCGAGAGAATGGTCCCACACAAAACTTCTTCCCAGTGATCGTAAGCCGTTGCCACCTCTGCTGGAGGTGGAAATTATGCTTGATCATTTGACTCCAGCACCTCTACTGAAGGTCCCTCAACCACCTTCGCAACAGGCAACAACCATCAACGTGGAGGAACAGTTCAACCAGCTGTTCTAGTAGATCTAGAATTTGATCATCGCCATCCAAACAATGTAGCAGATCACATGGATGGAGGCGGGGGCGGGGGTGTGTGTGTGTGTTGGGGGGGGGGGGGCACTGTGGGGTGTGTCTCCACCCATCACCACCACCCCCCACCCAGCCCCCATCTCCATCCATGCGCTCGCACCCCTAACCCCCTAACCACCCCCCGCCACACCCCGTGTGTCTCCACCCATCACCACCACCCCCACCTAGCCTCCATCTCTATCCATGACAAAAAATTCTTGCTCGCTTTGCTCGTGCCCCCATCCCCCGCAGCCCCCCCACCCATGCTTGTGGGTCCTCTGCCCTCCGCCCTTTGCCCTCCATCCATAAACAACAAAAAAAATTATGGGTTGGCCCTGCGATTTCGGTCCGCCACGTAAACAAACTAGTTGGGCTTGAAATTGCTGGTTCAACCCATGATTTCAGCTGAGGTGGTCTAAGAAATTATGGGTGGAACTCATGATTTCGACATGAACAATAATTTGAAAATAAATTTGAGATGAAGATATTTTTGGAATAAAGTAATTAAAAATAATATTTATTTTTAAAAATCCAAGATTCATGGATTGTCAGGTCTTCTCTTTCTTATTTATTTATTTATTTTTATTATGATTTTCTGTACCCACTTGCATATTTAGAAATTGCACTTTTGCTTTTGGCAATAGCCAAAAACAAAAGGGTGCTTGCTTTTGGCAATAGCCAAAAACAAAAGGGTTCTTGGTTGGAAGGAGTGGAGGTCTGTAATCGAAATGAAAATTGATGGCTTTCATTCCAACCATCTGATTGAAAGGAGTCTCATTTCGATTTTGATTTTGAAATAAAATAGGAATGGTCTAATCTACTTAAAATTCAATCTAAAAAGAATTCAAAATTTTATTTCAATTCTGATTTCGATCACGAACCAAATGTTTGAGAGAATTTGGTCATTTCATTTTCGATTCTAATTCATTCTAATTTTTATTTCTATTTAGATCCCGGTCGTAAACCAAGTACCGTTAAAAGGCAACTCTAGAGGGTGCCAGCGGCGAGCTCTGAGGATGTCGGGCCACTGAGTGCCGAGGTATATCATCGTGCTGGTACCAGAGAGAAGGAATCCTTAGAAGAGGGAGGGACTTCTTATGCATATAGAATTAACTCCGATCTAAAAATTTAGATTTTATCTGGTATCGTTATAATTTGTGATTTTTTTTTAAATTTTTAAAAATCAAAACATAAATAATTGAAATGATAGACAAGGACTCCATTCGGCCTGGCCCCACAAATAAGCTAGCATCATCACCACCCGGATATCAGCCTCTATATAGATCTCTTCCTAGAGAAGTCTCAAGCCAAGAGTTCGTTTCCAAAAGATGCCAGCCCTCGCTTCCACTCTTGATCATACTAAGTTCTGATTTCACCTATACATCAACACAAGCAGTGAGAACTGACGAGTAATTGAGGCGGACATGGATTTGGTTGGTTTGGATTAGAGGCTAAACAAGAATATATCCAATCCCCAATCAGTTCTCGATTTTTGGAATTAAAACTAAGGTGATGGGTCAACCTAGCCGAAACCAACTAAGATGGCATTGGTTCAGGTTAGCTCTTAGGTTATCCTTTTTTCCCCCCTTAAGATAATAGCAAAAAAATATGGATGTATTAGAAATACAAAAAAATGATAAACGACAATAAATTTCATATCCATCAAATTAACTGTAAATTTGTCTTATAAATAACAGAAAAGTGAAATTATAAAATAATTATTTAGTAAAGTGAGGAGAAAAGAGAGCGACCATCATCAAAATATACAACACAAGTAAATGTTAAACTAAATATAATGCTATGCATGCTACTTACACTATATATATATATATATATTCTCT
This sequence comes from Cocos nucifera, assembly GCA_006176705.1. Taxonomy (NCBI): domain Eukaryota; kingdom Viridiplantae; phylum Streptophyta; class Magnoliopsida; order Arecales; family Arecaceae; genus Cocos; species Cocos nucifera. The sequence goes on from QRFJ01002880.1 coordinate 396,598, forward strand.
TTGGAACATAAACCAAGCCCGACCCAACAACGTTTAATTCAGTTATGGGATTGGCTACACATACCCACGCGCACCCCTAGCTGGCAAGATAGTAGCATTTTTTTAATTATTATTTTTATTTTTCTTCCCATACGTACCCATGCGCGGTGCGGCCTTAGATGGCAAGAAAAATGACACTTTTTTCACTTTAGTTATCGAAGGGACCATACTGGCAAGATAAATGACTTTTTTTTTTTTCCTCCACTGCCATGGTGGCCCACACGCAACACGTCTAGAGCCATTGGTAATAAAACTCTGATTGCCGCGGGCTCCCATTCAACTTGAAGAGGTGGACAAGGTCATAAATTTGGTTTCCTGTGCAATTTTGTGCTTGCTTCCAATTCAACAATGGTAATTGATTTGTTTTCGGCCTGCCAAACAATAGTAATTGATTTTTCTTCTTTTGAGGATTTATTAAACGAGAGAATACTAATGGATTTTAAATGGAGAAAGAATGCCATTTAATCTTTTGGATTATCAAAATTGCTACTCATCCAAAGTTGCATAATGTTTTTGCATTGCAGGTTCTCCTGAAGAAGAAGAATTATCTAGATCCTCTAATCAATGGAACGAACATTTGAGGACCGAACCGGAGAGGTTCATTATTGTAATCACAGCATAATGTTTTAGTTACATCAGTTGTTCCGACGCATTGCAGTAGAAAAAGTTGCTTGTTATTGTGTTTAGACTTTTTTTTTTTAATCCCAAGGTCATCGTGTTGGATCTTCATTGGTCAATATCCTGACTCGAATTTCACAAAAGAGCATATTTGATATTGCACCCCCTGAAGATTATTTAGGATGCATTTGATTACATATTTTGATTTTTAATTTTTAATTTTAAAAAATATTTTTTTATTTTTGTTATTGAGCAAAAATAAAAAAAAGGCAAAAAGCATGGCAAAAAGGTAATTATATGTAATTTAACTTTTTTGATTTTTATTTTTTACTTTTTATGATATTACTAAATATTATTTTTTAATTTTTATTTTTTAAAAATTAAAAAATAAAAAAATATATTTTTTTTTAATGACTAACGAAATGCATTCTTAATATTTGGTGAACGCAGAAAGAGATTCGGTCCGGGTCAAAATCAACCATCAAGAGGTGAGGTGGTAAGGTAGAATTAGCTCGGAGAAAAAATAAAAATGAAAAAAAAATACCCAAGGAAAAAAAAAAAGATTAAATATGCACGCAATTGAACTTCAAGCAAGAACACTTCATATATCAACAACATTAGCCAGAAACAGGTTAAAGTCAAAACGTGGGTACCGTTGTATTAGCTCATAGCTTTATTACGTACCCTGGAACATGTACTACAACAGCAGAACTGCTGCGACAAAGACAAGATGCTACTGGATTTTGACCTCCCTAACATTTCGTTTCTTCTCTTCGTTCCTAGGTATAGTGACGCAGAGAATCCCATCTTTAACCTCTGCCTTGATCTCTTCCACTTTGGCATCATCTGGCAACAACAAGCTAGTATTGTAATATCCATATCTTTTGGAGTACCAACCGCTCTCCTCGTCAGAGTCATCCTCTTCCTCCTCTTGCGCTCTCCTGTGATCACCAGAAAGCCTTCTTCCACTGTGATCCTCGTGTCTTCCTTCCTAAGCCCCGGTACCTCATAAAATAGTTTGCAGCAGTCATTGACTTCTTTCACACGACCAAGGAGACGAGAGGGTGCCCACTTCTCCAATAATCTATTCAAATTCTCATACGCTTGCTATTGTGGATTGACTATAGCTCATTCTCGATCGAACATTTTTCGGCCTGTATTAACCAATTTCAATAGATCATCCACATATGACTGGCCACTACAATGAATTACTAGTTCGCTGACGGTTCACCATAGATCGTACTCAACAGAGCTATTATTAAAGAAGAGCTTCTTCATATTGATCGGAGAAAAACTACCCATATTCGATCTATCCAGCATTGATCGGTTAGAGCCGACCAATGTTCAGATGACCAACTAATTGCTCATATACTGTCAATCAATATTGAACGATTTATTATTGATCATCTATTACCGAGGTATCACCATCTCCATCAGATTCATGCTCTCCCCAAATTAGAAAAGCTTGAATTACATAGGAGTTTCTCGCGATTCTATCTTCCAGAAAAGAAAAAAAGCATCTTTCGAATCAATTTGAAATGACAAATTCGGAAGATCATTAGAGTCTAAAATAGATATGACTTCAATTCCTCTCCTATAAATAAAGAAGCTCTAAAATCTTTCATATACGCATAAAATTCGATGCTTTCTTTTTTCGTTATTTTCTAGTCTTCTAATTTAAGCATTAGAAAGTCTTCACTGAAAAATACTCCGATGAGAATTTTTTTATAGAAGTTTAGGATGAAGCTCCAGCAATAGTTCTTTCTTGACCATAAGTTCCTCGATGGCCGATTTCAGATAGAAAAATTTAGGCGCAACATTTATCATACCCGTGGTGCACTCCACAGCCCTACTCGAAAGAGTATATTTAAAAAAAATAAATAAATTTCAAATGCGCACGTTCAATTGTGTAACAATTACACGATCGCAACCGGTTTCAACCTTTTATGGTGGCATGTGCTTTGATACTTTGCGAAGCCCTTGTCATATGAGTTCAAGACTGATTTCCTTTTTCAGCCGTCAATAAAAAAGGGGCAAAAAACAATGAGGGGATCGCAAGGGTTTTCTTTTTCTAATTTCTTTTTAAATATTCCATTGAGAATTTATGATTTTTTTTCTTTCTTTTTGTGTGTGTGTGATTTTGCTTCAAAACGGATGGATTAAAAAAAGGGCAAACGAATACATAACCCAATCTACGCCCAGTAATCAAGTGTTTTAATTCATTACTTTGATAAAAACAGAGTCAAAGATAATAATTTTGACAATTACAGAGTTTTAGTCCATTTTTCTCTCTACCTTCTTCTGAATTTTTTTATATTCTCCATCCAAAATTATCCAATACAACGCAGAAACACTCCAGCAGCACCAAACAAGGTTGGGTAAAATGATGCTGCCAAGACCTAATCATATCATATCATATATATATATATATATATATATATATATATATATATATATATATATATATATATATATATATATATATATATATATATATATATATATATATATATATTCTGTAAAAAAGTAGTATGATGTTGCTAACTTAATTTTTTAAATTAATTTTGTTATGCGTAACTCAAAAAAAATACCTGGGTATTATATCGTGGCGTTAAAATTACGGTCTTTATCGTGCCGGTTGGGACTGGGAACACGTGTGAACCGATGGAGAAAAGTTACAAGTCATGGATTTGGGGTGAATTCCGTCGGCTCCCGCAGATGGCGGTTTCTCACCGTTTTGTGGTCGTCGGGAGCGACGGGAGGTATTCGCATGCTCACTGCTTCCGTAGGCTTCCCAGGAAGGGAACCGCCGATCGCTGGTAAAAGGTGAGGCCGCTTGTGGTGTTGGGAGCGGAAATCCAACTTTTGGATCTGACGAAAAATCTGACGACAGCTTATAAAAAAAGAATAATAAAATAATAATTTAGGTATATATTTAAAAAGATAATAATTTTAGTAATCTAAACCATCAAATTTAGTTATATCTGTCAAAATAAATAAATAAATAAAATAAAACTTCCTTTATCCAGAAAATAGATTTTGTAAGAAATATCTTTTTTTTATTTTTAAAAGAAAAGATTTAATTGAACATTTTTTATGTTTGATGGGCGGGATGCATGGTACATGGAACAGGTACCAAGAATAAGAAGTATTTGATGTACAATAAATTTTATTATAATTTAAATTTATCATATTAATCAAATATTTTTTTTTATTATTTATAAAATAGATAAGAGCAAAATAGTAATCATACCATATATATATATATATATATATATATATATATATATATATATATATACACATGGAATAGGTACCAAGAATAAGAAGTATTTGATGTACAATAAATTTTATTATAATTTAAATTTATCATATTAATCAAATATTTTTTTTTTATTATTTATAAAATAGATAAGAGCAAAATAGTAATCATACCATATATATATATATATATATATATATATATATATATATATATTGGATGAGTATCATAGTGTTGCCAACTCAAAAAGTCAAAACCCTTCCAACGCACCACGTGTCGAGCTCTGACTTCTCATGGATGGATTTCAAAGTAAATTTAAAAAAAATTAAAAGACCCCTAGCATGAGTCTTTTTCTCCTCTTGATCGACTCCCGAATGGAGTAAAAAACCGCCAGAATACCCGATGCCGTTCCTATCAATCCGTCTATCGAAAAAAAAAGAAAAATGATAATGGTCGAAGCAAGAGAGAGAAGAACATGGAGGTTGATGGAGTGGAAGCAAGAGAGAGAAGAACATGGAGGTTGATGGAGTGGAGGCAGATCGGATCTTTTGAGTTTTGAGGGAGAGAAGGGATGTTTCCCTTATGGATGAAGGTGGAGCAGTAGTCGAGCTTGGTGACAACGATGGCAACATTGGCCAGAGCGCCGCTAGGCACCTTCATGAATCCGTTGGACTCTACTAGCAACACCCCAATGATGTTCAGCACAAAGTCAATCAGCATCTTCTCGAACAATGCCACTAACGATGCTCCCTTTGATCTGATCCTGCGATCCTTCACCATTTCCTTCCTATTCGATCTCAATCCTAAACAAGGCCTATAAGAACAAAGGAATAGAGACCAAAGAAAAATAGAGGAAGGAGAGGAGACGAGGTCATGGAAGATGGGTTTATATATAATATAGAGGAGGAAGAAAGAGAGGGATGGAAGAATTTATTTATGAAATTATTATTGACTAAAATCTAATTAGTTTTGACATATACATCCCAAAGATTTTTTCTATTATTTATTATCTTGATTCTCGATATTTTTATGCTATTTTTTTCTTTTATTTTTATTATATATAAAATAGTACTCTATGTGTCATCTGATTTGTAGTGTTCTTTTTTAGGATTACAAGATTTTTTTTCTAAAGGTTGAATGTTGAGTTGGAATTTGATGTTTCAAATAAATTTTTTCATCTTTGTGATGATTTTGATTGACTCAATTGGTATAAAGATGGTGGCTTTGATGAGGCTCGAACGGAGATGATTGCTCTAACAGATGATCTTTTCTTATAATCATTCTCTCGAAAATAAATTTTCTGTTGCTTCTGTTGGTCGATGATTAAATTATTTAAACTATGAGATGTCAGTATTTCCATAATATATATATTAAACTCAATATATTAATTAAAAAATATATTTATTATTAATATTTATTATTAACAATACTTCAAACCCCATCCCTTTATCAGAAAATTAGGTGGAAGGGAATGGCTAGGATGGGAGATGTTGGTGGCAACAATAAAGAAGCTGGGCAGAAAGCAAGAAAGAAGAAAGGAGGGACAATGGTGGCATCAGAGATTGTGGTACACCAGCAGTAGTATCGAAGGTGCAATCCGAATCGATGTTTGTCGAGAGAGAAGGAGGGCGATAATAAGATGGTAGGAGGATGAAAAGGCACCGATGAGCATAAAGAAGATATAAGAAGAAGAGAGAGGATGGAGATGTGATCGAGATTGACGTTTGCTGACGAAAAAAAAGATAGGATGATAGGATGTGGAGCAGCATGCGAAAGAGATATGAAAATAATAATAATAATAATAATAATAATAATAATAAAATATTATTTTATAAAATAATAAAAATATAATATATAATAAATAAATATAATAAAATAAAAATATTAAAAATATTTATTATTAAAAAAATTTTAATAATTATAAACAGTAATTACCGGAGCTCTCGGAACACGCTCCCCGGATATCGATGCAATGGTAACGTTATACGGATATGCCTCTAATTAATTAATCACAAAAAGGAAGGTGTATACAGAAACCAATGCTGTCGAAGCTGAAGGGAATGAGGTGCCTCAAGAACAGCCCACGCCTGCGACGGGCAGGAGCCGATGATGACTCCGTCGCCGCCGCCGCCGCCGCCGCCGCCCTGCCTTTCTTCTCGTCTTCCGGTTTCGGAGAAGAAGGACGATCGGGAACGGCAGAATAAGAGGAAGGTGCTCCAAAATCAATACTGCTCCTGCTTCCCTAAGCGGTACCAACCGCAGCCAATGGGAAGGAGCGCCGGCCGCGGAGGAGAAGAGTACTCCTCAAACACACACGAGCCAAAGCCATTCGTGCAACAACAAGTTTGAAGCAGAAGAAGCAAAAGAAGAAGAAGAGAAGGGACACAAGCAATTGGTGATGCTTTACTTTGCTTGTTCTTGTTGCGAGGTGAGAGTGAGTGCTGCTCGAATATGCAACACAGTCAGAAAAAGATTGGGGGAGCACGGACTAGAGGGTAAGAGAGGGATCCAGAAGGAAAGGGAAGGGTCCAAAACTTTCTCAGCATTGCAGATGATGCAGGGGCCCCCAATCATCGCCATCATCAATAAACGAAAACCTTAGATATATATATATATATATATATATATATATATATATATATATAGGGTCCAGAGGAAGGGAGCTATATGTAGAGAGTTCTCGAAGGAACGAGAATAGGCAGCACGCCCGCCTTGTTCGCACTCCTACCGGCACCAAGCGTCCCCCATCACATCCCAGGGAACTGGTAAGCTCAATCGGTTTGGCCGGTTTTTTTTATTAACATAGTGGAGAAAATTCTCTCTCTCTCTCGATCTCTCTTTCTCGTGGTTGTAAACAAATCTGACCAACATATATTACATCAATTAACACCAACCATCATTCTACCATCACATGTATACAAACGACAGGAGAACAGAAAAGCGATGCTAAGAGAAAGGAAGAGAGGATCACATCGATCCAAAAACAACGAAAAGATAAAAATAAAAAATTTCAAGATATAAAAGAAAAGAAATTAAAAAAAAAAAAAACTCTGGTTTTAGGAAGATGGAATAGAAAGGATTTGAGAGAAATCTCTTCAACTCTCCGTTGCTTTTTCTCTCCTGACTTGCTAACTGTATTACCCCTTTTTTTTTCTCTTTAATTCAATGTCAACTCTCTCTCTCTCTCTCTCTCTCTCTCTCTATTTCATTCAATCTAAGACCCATGAATATTTACCCGATAGATTTGGATCTGATATTAGTATTGAACACGTTTATCTAGATTCGAATTCAAAAAATTATGATATAAACATAGAAATAAAAATAGTATGAATATTATCCGTTCGATCCATTTGTATATCCAAATTAATCCGGATATGAATAAAAATTTAAGGATCCAATTAATATCCATATTCATATCCATATCCATAAAAAAAAACTATCCGCTCCGTATCCGAATATTCGAATCTATATATAATTTTATATAGTTTTATATAATACTTATTAATTTTTTAAAAAATATACAATCATATAAATATATGATTAACTTGATTTATTATTTATTTAGTAATATCTTTAATTATATAGTTATAAAATTTAATTATCTAAATTATATCCATAATTATATCCATATTTCTAGTATCCGAATTATATCCGTATCCATTTAAAATAAAAAAAAATATAAATTTTTACATCCGAATAATATCCATATCCGTATCTGTATTCATCAGGTAAAATAAATACGGATATGGATATGCTGGTATCCGATTCATATTCAATCCAATTTCAATCCTATATAAATAGATAGGATCTGGATATTTAGTATCCAGAGATTCAATAGATCCAAAATCTGAATTATATATATAATATAATATTATAATATTATATATATAAATATTAAAAATATTTTAAGCCATTGGATCCTAAAGTCATTTAGAAAAAACCTAATCTGCTTTACAGTTTACATCACTCTCTCCCTATCTATCTCTCGAGCGATGCCGACGGCGCTTGGTTCTCCCTCCCCTCCTTTCCTCTCACCGACGGACTACGGTCAGACTTCGATCTCGCCCCCTCGGATCTCCCGATGGTCCTCCTCTATCTTTCGATCGACACCGACAATCGAATGGCGCCTGACTTTTCCTTCCCTCACCTCTCCTCTCGTCGGTGGATCGCGGCCGGCCCTCGATCTTGCTCCCTCAAATCTTCCGACAGTCCTCTCTCTGTCTCTCAACCGACGTTGACGTCTCTCAACCGACGTTGACGGTCGGACAACGCCTAGCTTTCCCTCCCCTCCTCCCCGCCTCTTCTCTTGCCGGCAGACCACGGCCAGCCCATGATCTCATGCCCTCAGATCTCCCGATGGTCCTCCCTCTCAATCTCTTGACTGATGCCGACAATGTTTGGCTCTCCCTCCCCTCCTCCCCGCCTCTCCTCTCGGCTGCGGATCACGATCGAACCCCAATCTCATCCCTTCGGATCTCCTGGCGGACCGTGGTCCATGCACCCTCTCAATCCCTCGAAAAAGTTGGATCTCCTGACGAACCATCACAGTCGCTCTCTCGGTATCTCCCTCTTAGGCCCTTTTTCGATCTCTTCCTCTCTCAATCTCTCCCTCTCTCTATCTCAATCTCTCTTTTAGTCTCTCCCTCAGTCTTTCGCTCGCTAGCAAGCTCTCTCGGTATCTCCCTCTTAGTCCCTTTTTCGATCTCTTCCTCTCTCAATCTCTCCCTCTCTCTATCTCAATCTCTCTTTTAGTCTCTCCCTCTCTCATTCTTTCTTTCGCTCGCTAGCGAGCTGTGATCGAATCTAATTTTTTTTTGGATACTTTAATTAAAATTTTACTTATTGAATTTAAATTTTTTTTATATTTTTATTTGTATGATTATATATGATCATACAATTTTTAAATTTTTTTAAATTATTATATAATTTTTAAATATTTTTTTAAAATTTTGAATAAAAATTTTAAATTTTAAAACTGAATCTAGATATCTGGGATCCATTCAGATTCGAATCTGATACTTCAAGATCAAATCCATCAAATATTTGAATCCAAATCTCGATCCAATATCAATAATTAAAATTAAATTCGAATATGAATATGATCCGAATCCAATCCATTCATAGATTTACGACTAATAGCAGACTCTCTCCAGTATATCACAAACACTCTCCCTCTGTCTTTTCTTTTTCTCCTCTATTTCATTCAATCCAAACAGGTCGACCGACTAACAGTAGCAGGCTCTCTCCAGTATATCACATTCTCCAAATTGAACCGAAATTATGGCCAACAGGCAAAAAGCTTGGTTATCACAAAGAATCCCAACATCATCGAGCACGGTAGAAACCTACGGACACCCACATCAGAATTTCAAGCAGAAGCGAAATCTCCTTAAGACACTGGCACGACAACAATAGGCACAGATAACTGGTTGGAAGGGAACGTGGCTCATAGATTCAGCATCAGCAAAGTAATTTCTACATGCATGCCATGAAATAGCTTTGTGCCGAGCAGAAGGTGATGACATCAGTCTAGCAACTAGCCAATCCGTGAACATACAATAAGGCTAAGCAGGGCGAAGCCTGCTCTAGGGCTCACGACAATGCTGAAGAGAGAGAACTTGCTACAAGAGGAAGGAGGGCATAAAGAAGAGAATGTATAAAGATATCAGTGGTAGCATACATGTAACAATTGGTATGGAAGGGATATCCTTTGTCCGTAGTATTATCAAAGACCATCTCCAGGAGTCCCCATCTGCTTGACAGTCCACACAACATCTAAAGCAACTTGTTTTGCCTAATCATACATACCCTCCTGCTCCCAGACGTCCACAAGGAAATCTACCATCTCCTGCCACCACAACAAGCAAGCCAAAAAAAACAGAAAATTCAGATGCTGGAAATGCTATTCAGTTCTACAACCTAATGGATCGCAAATTAAGCATCTTACAGATAGAGGGATGGGCTGTGGAAATGGCTTGTTGGTCCCGAGCAAATTGTCATACGTCGCATCCCAACTGCAGCCACAGATGTTGAAGAATTTGGTACAAGTACAATAAATCTAAGTGGAGCTAAGAAATTGGCAGTATACTCTTTTTTTCCGGTTGCAGGAAAGCTTCCTGAAATTGGCAGTATACTCTTTTTTCCAGTTGCAGGAAAGCTTCCTGATATTCAGCAGCTCGTGATCATAATTCAAGAGAACAGCTAATGATCAAATGATCTTTATGAGATACGATCGGCATAATGCAACCAATTTTACAGATGTTGTCCGCTTAGACAGGGATTAAGGAGTTATTCCAGATTATCTAAAGTTGGCAGGGCACTATGAACCAAGGAATTTGGCGGCCACTATAGCATTACCAAATCAAACTACAGGGTACTAACCGCATTACCCAGCTAATACCCAACAATAAAATAGCTTTCCTAATCTCTCAGAGCAGGCCTTGTTGCCCAGACGGTATGTCCAACTATAAATGCATAAAAGACGTTGCATTTTGGTTTTCATGCTAAACCAGCATGAGAACAACATTTTTTACAGTTTTTTTTTTGGTTAACATGTCACTGAAGACAGCATTCGCTGAGCACGCCAATATGTGATGCTAGTGGGAGGAATAAACATATGATGATTGAAAAGACAATTTGTGAAGAGTGTACTTTGCTGGCTTTAACTCTCTTATATAAGGCATTTATAAGCATTTATTCCAGGAACAGGGGCTCTAGGATAATCACTGCACTACAGCCTATTATTGCAGCTAAGGCTCCGGCAAGATGGTCGGTCGTCGGTCGTCGGCCGAGTAAGTACACCTTGAATTGCATCAAGGAGAACCCTGCAAGATCAAGTCCTCTTGTCGGAATTTATCTCGCAGGGATCCTCTAATGTTTAAGTCAGCCAGAGTTTAGGAAACAGTTGAGAAGAATTTGGAAAGCAAGAGCTTAGGAATAGATCAAAAAAGCTCACCCTCCCTAACTTACCTGTCCTTTTATAAGGGTAGAGTTAGCCGTTGCAGCATAACTTCCGTCCATTTAGTTATTAAAACATGAGAGTTATTAACTCTATCATGGACTATGATGAAGCGGTTACTCTGGATCCATGTTTAGCCAGTAATGAGCAATTAATATCCACATTCATGCAAAACTATATTTTGTAGACATCTAGTTTGATAATTACTCGGTCTTAATTTGAGTAACATAACCTGTCAAGTATACGACAAGCAATAGTACGCACATGAATGATCGTTGGTTCTCATCCGATTATATTAGTCAGTTTTTGTTTGATCAGTAGTTTCATGTCAATAAGATAGTCAGTAATACTTCGGGCATGAAATCCCGAGTATCTTATGTCAACACTTGCCCCCCAGTGTCAAGTTCGATATAGTACATCGGGCGAAGGGAGTTAATCGGATTTTTGAATTTCGCATCCGATTTCTGACACATTTAACATGTCGCTTACTCAGCTGCCTTTATTTAATGTTGCCTCATAAAAGTGCGTCCAACCATTTTGTCATTTTGTAAGTCATGCAACAATAATGAAAGTGGACCGCAAAGCAATACTACGTAATGATTGCAAAAGATTGTGCGATCCGATCGAGTGTCCTTGAGTTAACTACAAGCGGCCACGTGTCGACACTGGGTTAGTCTGAAAGTCGTCCTCGCGAATCCAACTTACATGGCAAAATCACATCAATGGTGCATTGAATGGCCGGAAAGATTATCGGCCGAGATTATTGCCACATGTCAACATCTCCAAGGAAGACAAGACCGAGTTTTCAATCTTGGTCATCCATTCCTCTCATATATAGAGGGGGTCTTCTTCCGCAAGGGTTTTTCTACGATCGTCATTTCTAGCTCTCGGATGCCCTCTTTCATTTTCTTGCTCCAGGCTGCAATCGAAGGAAAGAAGCTCTTGCTCTATCAAGTTCATCTTCAAAGGGGTTTCTACTCTTTTAAGGTCATATTTTCCCCTCCATTTTCTTTCCTTTCTGATCTAAAACCTAGATTCCTCTAGGTTCTCTCTATTTTTCCTTTTGCCTTCTTAGTCACAATCATAGTATTTTAGGATGTCCTCCCGGAACGAGTCTGGAGGTGAGAATCTTGTGAGAGATTAAGGTTCTCAAGTTCCTCTCATGAAAGGGTTGAGCCAATTTCTCGAGAGAATCTCGAGGAGGTGAGTTCATCTCATCGAGCCCGATCAGGTTCCGAGGGGTTGAATTATCAACCGATCACCGAGAATCTGTCTAGTCCTCTTCATGAGAGATCCGACTTGTCGGAAAATGATGTTCAGCATTTGAATGATCGATACAAGGTCCCAAGTTGATATCAATTTTCGGCTCCAGGCCGAGATGGTCAAGTGATTCATTCACCAAATGGCCACATCGCCATCTACGAAGAAATCCTTCAGTCTGGACTGTTTCACACTCCATCTATTCATCTATAATGTTCTTGATTTTTACCGAATAGTTCTAGCCTAATTAGTTTCGAATTCTATTCAGATTTTTTGTTCTTTTGTTGTTTTCTGCTATCTTCTTTGGTTTGAACCAAGAATCTCTTTTTCACGCTTTATTTTCCTTGAAGAAACATCCTTGAGAACTAAGGCTGCAAATAGGTCAGGTTGACCCATGACCTGATCAAGCCCGACCCGTTTAGACTCAATCCAACCCATTTTAAATAACCCATGGAGCCAGGTCGGGTTCTAAAATTGAACCCGTTCAATATTTTGGATCGGGTCTGGATTTATTGAATTTGGGCCCGATCCAACCCAAATTCAGTATTAAATCCAACATATAAATTATAAAGTAAATAGAGTAGGATTGGAATTCTGAATGCTCTTGTAGCATTGTTGTTTTTTTAAAAGTTTTACTCAATTTGATTATGAGATTTTGAGAAATTATTTATAAATTAAGAACCAAGGTAACGTTTATTTTTTTGCCATAAACTTCACATATGTTAGTTTATCATACGAATTGGGCCCGATCAAAATTTGGGTTCGAATTGGATCTGAAATTTTTAGATTGGAACTGAGTTATACATGGACCCGACCCGATCCAAATGATCCAATGGAGCAAACTTTTTGATTATGGATCCAATCTGATCTGATTTTCAATTAGATTGGGTATGGGTCTAACATTAGAACCCAATCAAGGAATTGGGTCGGATCGAGATCACTCATGATCCGATCCGACCCGATCCATTTGTACCCCTATCGAGAACGAGGATGGTGGTTCTTCGGATCTCAGTATCGTCGTTAGTTCATTACTAAGCTTCCTTCTTCTATCCACGGATGGAAGAATAAGTTTTTACAAATTTCCTATGATCACTGTTAGGGTTTTCATTTGGTTTGGACTACTCCCAATCTCTCCTCAAATAAGAATGAAGTCATACTTGATGGGGACAGAACATTATAACTTGTTGTTGGGCATCGAAGTTCCATAGCAGCAGCTGTTATTGTCGGGGCAGTCTCTATATGATGCCGGATTGCGTCCGATCAACTCTTTAGATAGAGTTTCTTACCTTTTCTTTTACCGAGTATCCTTTTACAAATACTTTTTTATTTTTTGCTGCTCACTCTCTTTCTCAGTTTTGTAGATATGAATATCTCTGTAGAGTCTATTCGATGGGCTATTCGGAAGAGGCCCGAACGACTTGACTCTCAATAGGGGCAAACTCCCCAGGAACCCCCGAGAAAGAAGTGAGGGGAGTCTTCTTCGGCCCACCTTATCGCCGAGGGTCACTTTGCCACCAACATCAAGCTCTACCGTCAATCCGACCAATTGGTGGAGCATCATTCCATCTGAGGATGATGATCTGGTGACAGTCGGGGCCGCACTAATAAGATCGATCCCACCACCTCCTTCGGTCTTGGGCTCTTCCCAAGTGATGTCCCCCCCTTCTCTTCGTCGTCAGCTGTCGATTGAAGGGGGTCTTGTAGTACCTGAACCATCAGGGCCAAGCCAAGAAAAAGCCTTGATGAGATTTGACTCCTCGATTGATCCTCCACCAGACTCTGAGGGCTTCATAGCCTTAGAGATACGCATCCCCAAAGATTCGTTAGTGCTAGAAGATCATCGACTTGCTCGAGAGTTGATGAAAATGATCATGCTCCTGATTGATTAGGATAAGAGAAAGTCATGCTCGCTGGAGGAGATCATCAGCGAATGTTACACCTCTCCTCTCGATAAGTCCAAATAACTTTTTATTTTCGTTGCCTTCCATATTTTCGACTTTCTTACTACACAAATTGTCTTTGTTTTGCAGCTGACCAATGACGCCACCATCGTTTATGAGGGGCTAACTGGCTTCGGCCGACTCAGTCACTTTTTAGAGGAGAAAGTTCAGTCCACCGAAGCTCGGGCGAAAGTGACTGTGGAATTGGTTCGCGCAGCTGAAGAGCGCAAATGAAAATATCAGGAAGAGATTGCTCGACTGAATGCCGAATAGGCTCCTTCTCAAGAGAAGGTCGCTTCGTTGGAGGCGATGTTGAAGCAGGAAGAAGTCAGCAAAACAATTGCCGAGCTTGAGAGAGATTGATCTAGCCGAAGTTGCCCTCACGGAGACCAGAAAGAAGCAAAGTGCTGAAGAAAAAGCTTCCACTGTTGAAACTTGGACCCGAGAATCTGCTTTTCGAGCACGAGCCAAGTACAAGACGTCGTAGGATTTTGAAGACAACGTTGCAGAGCGATCGATCATAGCTTATAGGATCGGCTTTGAAGACTACAAAATTGTTGTTTCTTGTTTTCACCCTGAATTGGACTTGGGTGGGTGCAACCCAAAGGAGCCGAGGAAGAGGAAGTAGTCCTCGAAGCAGCCGCAGTTGAAGAAGCTGCTCCCGCTTCCAACGTAGTTCCTTAGGATTTTTCTTCCTTTTGTTTTCCAAGTTTTGTAATCGGTCTATGCCCGACAATGTAGAAACAAACTTTTGTTTTTCAATGAAATGAAACTTCTTTAGTTCTTTCTTTACATTGTGTTTGTTGCTTGAAAATTTGTCTAAGTATGATTGTCAGTACGTAATAACAACATAGCACGATTGCCAAAATATTTTCTAAGTAGACTTGTCTGTTTATAATCTAGTCTTGCCTTTCTTGTTGTAACACTGGCTAAGTAGAATCATTGGCATAAGAAAGTCGTTAAGTGAGAATAAATCAAAATATGTCCGACATATAATAGGTCGGAAAGTCGTCAAATAAATTAGACTTTGCTCGACTTTGATCCATTCATGATCATTATATTCAGGGCTGTTTTGAGCCTTATTATCAGCCGATTCAATTATTGTCGGTAATCAACCGACGATGTTTTTATATGACCGAGTATCAATCAATCATTTGATTCGGTTTATTACCAAATAATCAATTTCATGTTAACCGACAGTCACATTTTATAGACATAATATAACAAAAGTTGAAGTTCTTTGCATAATGTAATGCATTACAAAGTCTTACTGATAATACAAGTGTAGATTTTCGGCATTCCAAGTCCTAGGAACTTCGGTACCATCCAAGTTGATGATCCTATAAGCGTAGGGTCGTAGCACCTTTGAGATTTGATAGGGGCCTTCCCAATTTGGCGACAACTTGCCTTGTTTGGTTGGCTTGGATACTTCAGTTCTTCCAAGGACAAGATCTCTGACTCGGAATAGTTTAGGCTTTACCCATGAATTATAATATCGGGCAACTCATTGTTGATACGAAACCATTATCAATTGAGCCTGCCTTCGTATTTCTCCAACCAAGTCCAGATCTGCTCGTCGTCAATCCGAGTTACTCGATTCTTCATAATGCTCTACTCTCGTCAACGGTATTCCGATTTCCAATAGATTATAGCCTCCATTCCAAAGACTAAATTGAAAGGACTTTTTCCAGTCGGGATCCATGGAGTTGTTCGGTAACACCATAAAATACTATATAATTCATCATCCCATTAATCTTTGGCTTGTCCTAATCTTGTCTTTAGGCCTTAAAGGATTGTTTTGTTGGTCACCTCAACTTCTCCATTTGATACTTGGGATTTCATGTTTGAAGTATTATCGACTATCTTATCGATATGAAACCACTGATCAGACAAAGACCATCTAATATAATCGAATGAGAACCGACAGTCATTCATGCGCGTACGACTGTTTGTCATATAATTGACCGATTACATTACTCGGATTATGATTAAGTATCTATCAAAATGGATATCTACATAATGCAGTTATGCATGACCCGAGAGATTAAGGGTCATAACAGTTACCAATGTGGGCATTAACTACTTATAATTGGCTAAACGTGAACCCAGAGTAACCATTCCATCGTGGCCCATGATAGAGTCAATAACTCCCACATTCTAATAACTGAATGGATGGAAGTTATGCTGCAACGGTTAGCACTGCCCTTATAAAAGGGTAGGTAAGTGGGGGAGAAGGATAGGCTTTTTTGATCTATTCCTAAGCTCTCGCTTTCCAAGTTCTTCTCAATTATTCTCTAAACTCCGGCTAACTTAAGCATTGGAGGGTCCCCAGCCGAACAAATTCCGGCAAGAGAACTTGATCTTGCAGGGTTCTTCTTAATGCAATTCAAGGTGTACTTACATGGCCGACGACTGACTATCTTGCTAGAGCCTTAGCTGCAACACCTATCATGATCTTCTCAAACATGTTAAGGAGTATCGTGCAACTAATTTGGCAAGGCCTCCCGAACTTCATCAGTAAATAACAAGAAGTACCATGTAAACTCCTTGAGCAAATTCACATGCTTACGTCTCCTAAAAGAGAACGCATAAAAAAACCAAAATGATGAAAACACAAACACAGGTAAAGTGATATCAATAAGTTCACCAGCAATAAATTTTATTTTTACCACAAAACACTAAGATAATTGTTTCTGGCTTCATAGTAATGTAAGTTAAAAATTATAGCTAACATCACCAAAATAGTCTCAAATCAGTATTGGCTATAGAGTACTACTTGAAAAAATATGCAGGGATATGAATAAATTTCATAAAACTATTGTGGCTGCCTACATATTTACTCTAGATCCACTGAGCAATAAATAAAACAATGCAGATAATCATACAAAAGTACTTGACCTAGCTAACACATACCTTAATCTGGGTTCTCCGACCTGTTGCGACCGGGTCTCAGGCCTTCTATTTCCAGTCCATTGCTGTCTGGTTTGATTCCAGAGAAGAAGACCTGCAATATACATGTTCCAAATGCTAAACATACAATTCTAGTAAAGGACTCTAGCTGATCTTTATTTTCTGTTGGTCATCAAGATACCAATAAAACATTATTTAGAATGAGTGACAAGCACCAATTCCTCTTAGGGGAATTTCTATCAGTATTCTTTATTTCTTTATCACGATTAATCTTTCCCTTGGTTAACCTTCGCATGCATTCCATCAATCGTGCCAATAAGTTCAAAATTGTCGGACAGAAAAAGGATGTGAAAAGCAAAGCAAATAGGTAATGAATAAGTACCCTTGCTACCAGTATTGCATGGCCATGTATACGAGAATCAGATTCGGACGCATATCCAAGTATCTGACTTGGCAAGAAGGAAAAAAGGAGATAGGGATACGAAGGATAAATTATAATGTCAACTAAATTATATATTGTAATATCTTTAAAGAGAAGATAATTTTTATTACTAAAATTTCAGAATTTAAATACATAAAATTTAAAAAGAAAAGGACAATAAAATAAAATAGCCATCTCTGATCTTGATCGGTATTGGCAAAAAGATGGTGTAGAAGCTCAGCTTCTTCTTCTCGATACCCATTGCTTCGAACAGCCTTTAACCGTAGCCTGGCTTCACCCTGTAATTTTTCCAAAGCTTCACTTGATCGGAGATGTTGATTTTTGATTGGCCTGGGGTCCTTTTTATAGAGCAAAGGAGGGCGGATATTTTTTCTAAAGGCAATATGGACTAATAGCCTTTGGTAATCGTAATAATACAAAAAATTTTGGATAAAAAATTTGAATCAAAACAGCTCTGCATTATGACTCTGTAAATTTAATAAATCCAGCCAATTCAACGGAATCCCAGCGTCCAAAATCATCGAAATCGGTGCAAGTAAGCCCAGATCATGGTGGCATTTAATTTTTGCTGGTTGATCGCACTTGATGTAGGAAATTGACCACAAATCATGCGCCTGAGGAGTTTGATCACCGTCGGGAGCTTTTCTGGACCGTCGATCGTCGCCTGGATGAGCGCTCCGTCCGATGGTGCATCCACGTAGTTTGTATCTGTATAAAATTCGAACAACCACACCGTCCGGATCCTTGACCGCAAACAACTCACATCCGTCATAGAATCGCGCATAACATATCCATGGACCGCGTAGATCGGCCGCAGCAACCGCTAACCAAATACAAGTTCCGTCTATTGTCGACGAAAATACTAAATTTACCTTGTGACCGCGATAAAAATTTCGTGTAGACCCTTAAGGGGTCTAGTCCACACGTGCAATCTTGATTTGCCGGAATTTGTTGAGCTGGCGGTCCACGCCTAGATCGTGGACCGCTGATGGCTTCAACAGGCTGAGTCAGCTTGATGGCTTTGGCTGGCTGTGGGGCTCGGTTACGGAGCGGCTAAGCCGTTTTCTTTTTTTTTATTTTTTTATTTATTTATATCTTTCAAAATTTATATCTTTTCCATTTTAGCTCCGTTTTACTTGAAATTTATTTCGTTGTGATCAGTAAAATGAGCTCTTTCTATTGATAATAAAATTTTATTTTTTAATTTTTATTATTTTTAATTTTTATTATTTTTTTTAATTAATTTTTTAATTAATAAAAATATAAATTTTTCAAAAATTATATATAAATTGATTATTAATTCTTAAAAATTAATATCAATTAATTAATAAATTAATACTTTTATTGGTGAATTTATGATGTTTATCAATACCCTTCAGACATGGTATTCATCTTTCCAAGAAGATGTGCCCTAGCACACCTGAGAAAATAGAACGTATGAGCAAATTCTTATGCTTCTGCAATAGAGAGCCTCATGTATGCCATGCTATGTACACACGATCTGATATAGCCCATGCTGTGAGTGTCACAAGCAGATATCCAGTCAAAATCTAGGTGAAGAAACTGGACTTATGTGAAATATAATCTTTAATACCTTGAGAGAACTAAGGATATGATGTTGGTCTTTGATAACGGGGAGAATCCCAAATCCAGAATACACAGATCTCGAAAGTTTCATGTCCGATATAGATGATCGAAGCGAGCATCTGGGAGTCTGATTTGTATGCAATCGGTGGTCGTCAGTTGAGGAGTTTTAAGCAACTATTGATGTAGGATTCCACATGGAAGCAGAATAAATCGCCACATTCAGAGGCTGCGAAGGAGCATTCTAGGTTATAAGAAGTTTGCTGCGAGAAATTGGAGTAATGCCATAGATGCCATTCCTCTATACTGCGACAACAATACGTCATAGCCCTTTGTGAAGGAGCCGACAGTTCTCACCAGAAAATACCAAGTACATTGAGCGACGATACCACCTATCCGCAATTAATCTTCGAGAAAAGGATTATGTCGAGGTCAAGAGAGTCAACTCACAGATAATGTGGCAGACCTCACTTACAAAGTCGTTGGGCCAGCAGAAGATCGAAGCCCATCTTGAGAAGATGGGAACTTAGACTTAAGCCAATTGGCTTTAAGATAAGTGAAAGATTTGTTCAGATATATGTGCCTAGAAGCCAGAATTGGCTGACACTTGTAATACACTTCTGGGGGCAAAATTATATTTTGAACTAATATCAATTATAAATGGGTTATTTATTCTATCACATATGTATATTTAGTGTCTGTGATACATCCTTTGATTAATGGTAATGATAATTCATTTATCAAGAGTTGAAAAATTTAAGATATTGAAATAATCATAGTTAAACTCATAAAAATTCTCGACCATAGGTCATCACTGAGATGGTGATTGATCTGGAAGGTTGTGTACAACGCTTCTTTTAGTAGATGAGTCTTGAGTCTACGTATGGAGAGAGACCAAAGCGAAGAGTACCACGGTACTCGTTATTAGAATGAGGGCACTCAAGCGGACCTACCGAGTTAGTCATCAGGGAGTCTAACCTTCCGTCACATGACTGACCTCGATGCTGCAGTAGTGTATCTGATTCTTTGACATGGGCTGCATCGGCAAGTTCACTCTTGAGGATGTATATACTTTGTGACTACACATTACTCGGTCTCTCTAGCCATATGAATCCTGAGGTGATGTTGGCTATACATTTTTATTGTTAGGGAACTGGATAGCATCAAGATGAATCTATAAATACGCTCGGTGGGTTAGAGGAGCAGCCTATGGATACATTGAGATCAAGTCCAGAAGTATGGCCATGGAGAGTAAATAATAGAAGAGATTCTATTTGGTTTTCACATTGGACTTGAAATCGAAATGATTACATCATATCTGAAAAATAAAACTAGGGTTTGAGAGTTCACCTTAACCTTCTAATCTGATTGGGTGCTCAAAATAAAAGGAACTTAATCAGCATAGGTAGTCTGCACCAAGAGGTTCGCATTCAGCTCTGTGGGTTAACCACCATATACTCGCAGTGTCACTCAGTGGATTTGGAGCAATTAGAATGATTTAGATGATCGATCATTCTAGCTGTTCGAATCAGAAGAGTTCTGATCATCGAAAGGGAGTTTCGATTGTGTCGATGAATAGAGATTCATGACATATCCCATTACCATAATAGAACTGAACCTAACTGGATCACACAAACAAAGGATTTAAAATCTGGTGACATTCAATGGAACTGATCAGGTTCAATTGATCTGAATGAGATTTCATTAGTTCAAGAAAATCTATGCTAGCACTCGATTGAACCTAACGTTCTTCTTGTTACTATTATACAATAGTTTCCGTAAACTGAGCAAAGGAGTTTGTGCTCAATTTAGAGCGTACAACTTTGTCTGCTATAGACTTGTACCAAGTCAGAAAGAATTGTCTTATTTTGTAAGATATTAACCTGCCATTATTTGATCACCTGCCATTTTCTCGTCTTGACTTTTGGTCAAAAATTGACCTTTGGACTGCCAAATATTGACCACTTGATTCACTTTACTTTTTTCCAACATGTCATGCACTTATGGAGGGTGGGTGGGGGCTTGTCCCCCTATCAGAACCTGGCAAGGAGGAGGTGCGCACGCCACCCTTGGCGTGTGCCCAAGCTGGAGGCGCCCAGAAGTTCTGTTGGATAGGGACTCCATTCCTTTTTGGATTTCATTAGAGGTTCTCCTAAAAGCAACTTTGATTGATCTAGGTTGCCCTCTAGGAGGAATTAAGGGGACTCTTCCCACCAATGCAAATTTAGATCTGATTTCATAAAGGGTTGTGATTGGCTTGGGAAGAAGAGGAGGTTGGATCAACGCTTAGTCTATAAATAGAGACCTGCCACCCAACTCAAGAAAAATTAACAATTCTCCACGCCCCAAGTTGCTTCCCTCCCTCCTCCACGCCAAAACCCACTCTTCTTCCTCTCTCTCTCCACATTCCAAAAAGGAGTTTGGACTTAGTTGGCTGCGAGCAGACGAGAGAAAGATGACTGTAAAGCTAGAAGTCTGCGCTGCTGTAAAGGATAAACTGCTATCCTTCAAAAAGAAGTTTGAAGATCCTCTAGATCAGATCAGATCTGTTTTTGAAGATGTGATAGTAGAAGAAAAGGATCTCCAGATCCAACCCGAGTGGATACCGATTAGAGGCCAGGCAACTTGCCGTGGCTAATCCAGAACCTTTCCGCTGCTTACAGGATTCATCAACGGGTAATAGGAATTACCTGAATTCAAGGTAATGTTGAACTTGATTTAAATTTATCTAATTTTATTTTTAATTATTAAAATAATAAGATTAGTATAAAAACATCCAAGATCTGATCTAAATCAAGAAAAAAATTTAAATATATCATTTGTCGATCAGATCTGAACGGAGAATCTGATCTAAAATCAGGATTTTCTTTCAAAAAATCCTAAAACAAGTTACAAAAAAAAATTTAAATAAAATAAAAATAAAATTAAAATAAAATAAATAAAAATAGACACTACTCGAATTAGAAATTTGAGTAAACGTGCGTCTCTCGTAAGCTCGTCAAGCAATATAATTCAGGCTCCAAAATTTCTCCAGTACTGGCAAAGCATTAAGTCTCTAATAGGGCTCTCGTAATAAGAAACTTCTGAAATTGGATCAAATATAGAATTATGATAATCGGATGATAAAGTTAGTGATCATTTAGTAGATCATGTAATTTGAAATTAATCTTATATTTTTTTTAAATTTAATTTATATATTTAGTCTTATTGTAATGCGAGTTCAGATTTAAGGCCATAGAGGTGCGAGAGGAGCACGGTAACCACTCTCTTTATGAAGGACCACGTTCTGGGCCGCGTGCCATGATGGTGAACGGTAGGGTCGCTTACCATCGCCCATCATTGATACGGCAACGGTTGGCCTGGTTAGCGAGGGAATTGTAGAAAGTTATCTACTTCGTGTCAAGTCCCGACTCAAGTTATTCTCCAATCGTTACTGATAAGGGATAGAGACATTGGACATTTTTACCTTCAGGATCAAATATTAAAAATATTTTTGCCTTGTAAAATTTATAGGGGCTTAAAAGTAAGAAGTTATTGGATTGGATGGACGACTATTAATTTTTCCTTGGAAATAGTAACGTTGACATATATTGATGTGCTAAATGAGATAGTTGAATAAATATTCCAACTGTAGATTCTTTAGCGATTTGTTTTATGCTGTCTTAAATTACATAATTTTTTTGGGGCAAAGAGAATTACACATTTTTTCAGGTAAATGCTAGCAGCAAAAGGCAACGATTCCCACGAGATTGTTTCGATGTCTGATTTCATCTTAATGAATTCCATATCTTCTATATTGTTCCTAATTCAATCATAGTCCTTTAAATTTGTTTTAGTCAATCATGATTATTATATATATCGTTCTGCACTGATGGACGTTCAAAAGAAAATCCGGAGATTGTACGTTATCCACCTGCACGTTGCTTTGAGTTTACTCTGATCTTACCTGGGCGTTGGTCTATGGAATAATTCTCGGAATTGGAAGCCACCTTGTGCTTCCTCTGGCCAACTCTAACTACCATGGTACTTCACATGTCCACCTACGCGGCGGTAAGCCTACATGGGCACCCATTCATTGATTGCATACTATTACTATTTCTATTTCAAAATGTTTGCCTCCAAAGAGAGAGAAAATATTTGTCACGATAACGTTGGAAAAAAAAATAATAGAGCAGACAAAACGGCTGCCTCCGCTGCGCTCTGAAGTCCCACAATCGAAAGAACCATCAGAGCGGGCAAAGGGCGCCGGAAGTGGGAGGCAGATTATCCTCTCTGTTCGTTCCCTTCCTTTGGATTTTGGATTTGATTTTTTTATTATTAAAAAAAAATAAAGCTTTCGTAGTCCGGGGTTCGGTTGTCTTCGACATATTCCCTCTCCGCCCTAAATCCATTCTTATATGTTTAACTATCTGATCGCAGGGCAATCAATTTCTTCCCTGGCGACCTGGGAATTGTGGGTGGAGATCGGGGCGGTCGTCGGATGGTGGGTCTCGGGGCGCGATGCTTAGATTGCTTCTTCAGCAGATCTTTCTCTTCTTGGATCGCCAGCTTCTCGCCTGCATGGGTAAGCAGGATCGTCTCCTCTTCGCCTCGCCGATCTCATTCGTTTTCTTTTCTTCGTTTTCCACTTTCCTTGCTCTGGATCTCGGCTTTCTTGATTCGAAGTGTGTTGCGATATTTTCCGGCCTTCTTTTTTTTCTTTTATCACAAGAAAGAAAGAAAAATTTAAATTCGGCGTTTTGTCGAAACCTTTTTCTCCCCGGTGAGAAAAAAAAACTTTGGTTTATCTTCTTGGACGATTGTGGGATTATTATGCTAGACGAGAGAGCGATTGGTACTGGCAATGAAGTCGATTTCCTCGTTTTTTCGGGTTGCGGGTATTTATTGGAGAGTCTCGAGCAAATTGGTCTCTGTTCTCAGTTTAAGATGGCGATAGGGCTTATTCGTTACAACTCTTTTAGCTCGGTCATGAAATTAGTGAAATCCTGTATAAACATGCAACGAGAAAGCATTCAGATTTGCTATCAAAAGGGTTGCGTCGTGCATCCTATAATATATATATCTTGTACCAATCATCTCATCTGTGGATGAATTTCAGTATTTGTTCAACGTTAGACTCATACTGCCGAGATAGTATTTTAATTCATACTAATACCGACGCCATCCACTTGACTATGTCCATGGCAGCGGAAATAGAGTCGCTAAGAATCGGAGCCAGGACTATTATTAAGTAGAGAGTTGTGAAAAATTAGTAATCTGTCATTGTGTTTGAAGAAGAAAGTTAGAGGCTATTGACCATTCCTGTATGACATTCTAGAGAGCTGATTTAAGTCATAGTAACAGTGAATCTGGTTAAGAAATTAGGTTAGTTAGCTTATTGGTGCTGTTAGAGTTAAGTTAAATGCATGTCTAATTAACATCGTATTAAAGATGGTGCGTGACCCCTGCCAAGATTGTGTGTCGTATATTTTTAACGATGCTTTAGGCACTTTTGGTTAGCAGTTTTGTATCATCTGCTATCAAACTTATGCAACTTCATTTTAGTTTTCTGTCAGTACACTTTTTACATCATTGTATGCATATGCTTCGTCGTGTGTGAAGTGGTAGCGACAGTTTATATGGTTCATAAACTGAAAACTAAATAGTTGTGGATACATGAAATATTGTTTTTATAAACCTGAAGAGGCTCTGTATCATTGTTCATACCATTGCTTTGAATAGTATCTCACTAACTTCATAATACCTTATATAACATCATCAATGATTCTTTATACATGTACTCATGGCAACATATTTTCAATTATCGACATGTTAAATAAAAAGTTTGTATTTAGAACATCGTTTGGGAGGATAGGGGGAGAATGGAAAACTCCCGCCAATAATTTTCTATCATTTATCATCATAGTCATATGCAATCATGTAAAAATTGACCGGAGGGTCAGGCATTCTAGCCATATGCTTCAACATTGTAGCAATATGTGGTTTTCCGAGCAATTAAAGTCTTCATGGAGGCTCATGTGAAATATTGGAATGTGTTCATGGTGAATCTCATAAATTTTAAAAGCTTTCTTTAGTATGCTTAATACCTTATAACCTTCAAAATTGGCTCATATTATTCCTTTATTATTTGCATTTTGCAAAAATCAGTTTGGACTCTAGAATAGTGTTAGGCATGTTCGAACAGTTTGATATATTTTGGGCTCCAATCTTTTATGTTGGAACAAGTGATGGGTGGAGCTTGCTTGATTTCAAATTTCCATATCATGGGATTTCATAAGGTGCCACTTCTTGTTTGCCTTCTAGGATAAAGATAGTGTGCTACTCCATGAGCGAATTACATTCTTTATATTCTCTTTTTTTTAGAAAAAAAGTATCTTACTTGTGTGACTAAGTTTTATTCCCACAGATTTGGGCAGTTTGAGATGTAGAAGCAGGCCACTTGGCACAGGAATACTCAGACCAGTAAATTTGTATTGCCATAATCTTGACACTTATCCTATGATATGAGTCATAAAAGGATAGTTAAGGATTAAGTAAAAAAATGCTTATTATTGAAACTCAGGAAGAAAATGCCTCTATGATGTTTCTTTCCTTTCTGTTTATATTTTTTATCCGTATTAATTTTGTTTCTTGAAACTGATTCTAATTGTTTACATGGTTAAACCTGATTTGTAACAGAACAGAGGTTGTCTTGGATGCTGTTCTAAGCCCACTCCAATTATTGCAGTGGATGAGCCCTCAAAGGGTTTGAAAATTCAAGGCCGGACTATAAAGAAAACCAGCGTGTCTGAGGATTTTTGGAGTACGAGCACACATGAGATGGAAAACAGTGGAGTGCAGTCTCAAAGGAGCTTATCTTCAATGTCCTCAACTTAATAACTAATGAAAACTTGATCCCTGAGCAGGAAGCACCCGCAACCCTTCTGAATTTGTAAATCATGGTAAATGAAAATTTAATCTTTAGATCTTGTATTACTAAATTGACTTGGTGTAGCAAGCTGTGTTACCTGGACACTTATGTTTAGCTCCAAAAACCTATGTCAGATATGTATTTAAGTCGGATATGTATCAGACAATCAAATACTTAGTTCTATGTCGCCACAATTAAAGATGAACAATAAGTTTGATTCTCCATTTTCATGCTATAAGTGAGATTTTTTTCCCTTTTTTTCCCTTTCTTATGTTCTTAAGTTAATTGGAAAGACTGAATGAGAAACATGTATATTGAAAGACTTTAGCAAATAGTATCTTATTTAATATTTATTTTTGATGTTTAGTAAAGAAAT